>WJEZ01000533.1:0-26525 GCA_009869925.1 Thalassaphorura encarpata
TTCTTCTTTCTCACGCTCAACTTCGAAGGGTGAAGGGGTATCACTATTATTATAACCATTGTTGAAAGTCTCAAGGTCCGAATCAGAGTCTGATATGAACCGGTCTTCCTGATCAAGTTCCTCCTTCAAATCCAGAGCCTTCGAATCCAACATCTTCAATTTTGGTGCTTGAATAGCAACGGATGCTCGATAGCCGTCGCGATTGCAGATTGGATTTCCAGCCAATGTCAAACTTCGAATCGCGCTCCCATTCAGACATCCCAAATTTTCAATTTTCTAGAAATTAATAACAAATTAATATATTAATTGTAAATATGATCTCATGGTTCTCTAATAAGTATTACTTACAGAAATTTTATTATGAGCGAGGAAGAGTGACTTCAAATTGATCAAATGTGGAAGACGCGGAACGGAAGAAAGGCGATTGTGGTCCAGATGTAAATATTTCAGATTTTTACACCCTTCAAATGCATTACGTGGAAGAGAAACAATATCATTGCAATCCAAAACAAGAACAGTCATGCATGGCATAGCCTCAAATCCATCTACACAGGCAATCTTATTGCAATTCAAAATTGCAGTTTTTAAGAACGGCATTGCATGGAGATGCAAGTCTCGAACGCCTGGCAGCCCTATTCAAAAATTAAAATAAAATATGCTATTTAACGATCAACGTTCAACCTCAGAATATTGGTAATTTTAACATTAATTTTACCATTATGAGCCATGATGAGAACTTGAAGCCTGGGGAAAACTTTCTTTTTGTCCTTGTATGGGAGTAGAATAGCATCTTCATCAATTTTCTTCGCGTCAGTCAAACGAGCAGCCATCCTATCCAAATATTGTGCCCGCTTGAGAAGTCTAGTTCCCTGGAGTCGTGTCATTTCCTCTATTGAGCAAACAACATGTAAAATTAGCAATTGTATTTGACATATGATAAATTTGTGACTTACCCAATCTTTCTGCAGTTATGTAAGCAAGATTTGAGCATTGGGGACAATAATCCTCCGGTCGCCTTCCCAATTCAGAAATGCAATTGTGACTCACGCATAATGTACGGAGACTGAAAACAAATTAAATTTATTAAAAGAAAAGAAAATTATCATTAAGAGCCTATATTACCCGGGCAAATCCATAAGAGAGCCAAACTGAGTCAATCTGTTATGACTGAGGTTAACAGACAGTAGGTCTGGAAGAGCAGCCCCTGGAAGATCGAGTTCTCTAATGTTGACATGTGGAAGTGATAAAATTTTGGAGGGGCATTTCTTTTTCCTTTTAGTTACTCTGGTAGTGATCCAATCATTTGTGAAAGTTCCTTCCAAGCGACGTACGGAAGAATTGATTTCCCAATCCGAAATTGCTTTCCCATCCAGAAGCTAATTTAAAATATGAATGGTCATAGGTTAGAATTAAAGTTATTCCAGCTATAATTTTTTACAATACCTCAACAGATGGTAAAAATTTCAAGACGTAAAGACCGTAGCCCTTATTCTTTGAGAGTGGAGATCCAGAGCATTGAAGAGAAGTCAAATTCTTAAGAGATTTTAACGGAGCCAAGACTTTGGATGTTGTGCCTTCCAAAAAATTTTGGCAAAGATGAAGATATTTCAAAGAAGGAAATGAAAGTGGAATTTCACTCAAGTCACTCAGTCCATTGTTGCTCAAATTCAGAAGGAAAACTCTCTCAAACACAATTCCTTTGACCCAATTCAAATTCTCAATTTGATTTGATTGAAGATAAAGTCGAAGGAGACATTTTTGCCAATCCTTGGAACTCATGAATCCAGCTCTGGCCAAGGATTCGGAAGTTAAATAATTATCTGACAAATCCAAACCAACGCCAAGCCTCTTGTCAAACTCCTTGGGGAAAGTTATATTTTCAGGGATTTTGTTCAACTCTCGGAGGCAGGAATGCGAGAAGGAGTAGATGGGCTTTCCTGTATAATTAAAAAACATCAAATTTTGTCTTATATTACTTGCAATTAATTCTAAATTGTTACCCCAAACTGCGTTGACTTTTACAGTAGAAAATCCTTCAGCTTCAGTGTTGATAGCCGGTGGACCTTGTTTCTTTCCATCGTCTTTAATTGGAAATGTCCAGTAGTCAACACGAGTCAGAGAATTGAACTTTTCCTTCAGGATGATCGGAATATGATTCACATCTTTTAAATCCTGTGAAATATAAAGCAGTCAAAGTCAATGCCATTCACGTGGCCTAATTATTCCATTTAAGTTACCTTGAAAATATTGGGCAAAACATCCAAGGTTAAAAGGCCAGGGGCTGACTCAGCTAGAGTGTTGACAGAAGAAAGGAAAAACCTGATAGAATTCCACCCGATTTTTAACTCTGTCAAAAGTGGAAGTGATCGAAGTCCTCCAAGTGTAACCAAATGATTATGGGAAAGATCCAATTTCTTCAGCAGTGGAAGTTCTGGCAATCCAATCACCAGTGCAACTCGATTTCCAGACAAATTCAGACTCGTCAGTTGAGATGGAATCGAGGGTTCAAGAAGTTTGGAAATATTCTTGACCTCAAACCCATATTTAAATTGAGTCCTCATAGAATCCTTCGTAATGATTTGTCCATCCCTGAAGCAAATTAAATTTAAGTTAATCTTCACCTGATTAATTTCTTGTATTTTAATTGTAAGCTATTTTACTCATTGACGTTAACTTGCAAGGAGCTGAGATCTGCTTCAAATTCATCTGCGGTTTGCCGTAAATAAGCTGAGCCTTGAAAATGCTTCAGAGGAAATTCCTCAAATCCATATTTATTAGTAGCACTTTCCAAGACACAAAGGGCCCTGCTACACATTTCCTCTTCATTGCGTAAGACTCTCTCCGATGCCGACAACTTGTCCTTGTGGTTCTAGGAAATGCATAGAATTTTGTAATAATTAATCTATTTTGTGAATTAGTTGTAAATTCTGACCGGAGTGAAGGAAAGGCACAAAATATATGCAGGGGCAAAGGCAAGTGGGCGATTGAGTCCATAAATCCCACAATCCATGGCGTGCTACAAAATTAACAAGCAAAATTTTTAAATTATTAATTCGTACTACGCTAAAAATAAATTTACTTTGCTGGAATTTTCCAAACGATTTGGAATTGTGACCAGAAATTCTGGAAGGACTTTGACAATTACAACAGCAGCGAAATCATCATCTCCGTTGAACTGATGTGCTGCCCATAAGCAATTTGTAAGCTTGATACTCTGTGTATTTAAAATAAGAAAATTAATTAAACATATGACTAGATTATATACGTGGCCTATGACTTACCTTATAACTTAAACTTTTGGAAGTCATGAGACGATGAACATGAGTCACGGCATTAATATTTGGGGGCGGAATAACGAAAAGAAACAAAGATTGAGGAGAATCATGGAGTCCTGGAACGGACTCTGGAAAATCATGAAGGGGTGTTGGAGGTTTAAAACCTGGTGGAAGATATGTTTTGGGTTTTTTGGCTCCACGTTTTCCAAAGATGATAAAATCATCAAATTCCTTTCCAGGAGGAACATAGGGTCTTCGTACTTTCTTTGTAGTTTGATAATAGTGAATTCTGTCCATTCCTGTTTCCAATCCTTTGTCATTCATCACTACGATCGTCTCAACTTTCACCAACCTTTGTTTTGGCCACCTGAAAACATATGATGCGATTTATTAATTAGTCGTAATTAATTAGTAAAATAAACACGTACAAATTGATACAGGACAAAGAAGAAATGAGCTGATGAATGGATTGCATGAGACTGTTAGAATCCTGGAGCTTTGGCCCATGGACTGAATGAACGATACTGGCTTGAATGTTCAAGAAAGATTTTAGCTCAATCCACTTGATCCAACGCATTATCTGGACAAGAAGATTAATTAATTATTTAAAACTCAATTCATTCCAGTATTTTTTCTTACTTCTTCTTCCCAACGACTAATTTGGGAACGAATGTCAACTCGTTTCAAATATCTCTCCACTTTTTGCTCCAACAAAGATTGACGACGCTTAAGCTAGGAGAAAAATAATTTAATCATGATTATTCAGATTTTAAAATGAAGAAATACGAATATTTTACCTTCACGAGATTATCAGCCAAAGCACCTGTCATATTTGTAGGATCCAAGTAAATCCTCTTGATGACTCGACTCAACTGAATTACAAATTATGTTAAAATTTATTAATAATTAAATTGAAATACATTTTACCTGAGTTGTGATGACCACAATGGCATAAATATTATGCCTAAATTTTTCCACAGCTTTGGACACTTTATCCATGGCCTTTTTGCGTTTCTTGACTTGCTTTGAAATGGATTTGACCACGCTAGCGTAGTAATATATAGAGCGTCCATTCATCAAGTCCTGGAATAATAATTTTACTAATTAGTTCATATTTTTACAGCTATAAATATGCCTATATGGATATATATATGCCTATACCTCAGTCTTGGTCACTTCGACAGGACTAATGACATGTTCATCCAAAAGGTTGATCTGAGGCAACAATGTTATGATCATAGAACGTCCCTCACAAAGTTGTGCAACAGGACAACTTGCATAAGCTTCATCACTGAGCAACAAATTCCTCAATCTTCTCATAGTTCTCAATGCCAAAATATCCTGGATCGTACACAAAGGATTCCCAGTCAAATTAAATTCAACAACGTTTGGAATTTTCATGAGTTGTGCTTCCGTAATGTAGCAAATGTCATTCTTGGCCACGTTCAACACAGTCAAGCTTGGGAAACCAGCTCGTAGAAACTAAAATAAAAAATAATCGATTAACTATTATTATTGCAGTTCAAAATTGAAGATAAATAAAATGTCCAGTTTCATTACGTCCAACGAATGCAAGTTGTTTCTGGCCAAGCCAAGGATTTTCAAATGTTGAAAAGCTGGAAGAAACATTGTTTTGAGCAGACATCGGTGGAAGTACATTCGCTCAAGAGGTTCATTTCCAACGTATTCGGACATGTCTGAATCCTAGAAGAATATGCAAAAATATTTTACTTATTTGCATGGACTAACTAAAATTCCGAATGTAAAGGGAAGTTCTTACCACTATATCCGTATGAGAGACTCGAACTTCTTTAAGGGCTGAAAATGCCTTCATTCCACGAAAAGCTGAAACATTATGCCTCATGATTTCAAGCCTTTGAACAGATTCGGCATAAGTTTTTACGTCCGCAGGTAAAAGGTCAAGACTATAGAGCTCAGGTTCCTTTTGACATCTCAATTCAACTTGTTCCTTGAGCATTGCAAAGGATCGGATTCTCCCAATGAATAATTCCAAAGTATCTGGTGTAAGATACATGTTTGTCCCCAGGATGTAAAGTCTTGGTTTGATTGGCTCATCTTCATCATCAGAAAGCTGAGGAGGGTATAAATGTTTGGGAAGTGGATACACAACTCCGTTCCAGCGTACATAGTATCCTGTTTTGGCAATTGTTGCCTTTGTAGGAAACCTTAAAGTTCCAATTCTTCCAGAATTTCGTGTTCGTCTTGACTGTGCCTGTGGTTGTGGCTCTGCTATTCCTGTGCCGGCTGCTGCTGCTGCTGTACTTGGCCTTTCTTGGAGGCAACCGTGAGCTTTGACTTGCGTTCCTCCAGTTTCGTCGGACGTTCTGGCATGCCACGGATGATTTCGATTACGAGGCCCTAGAATATCCAACTCGAATCCCCTGGACATCATTGAATTTATAGATGGTAATTTCCTCCTTTGGCTCGGAGGTTGAGGAATAGCCGGGGATGAAGTCTTGGCAGACGATCCTGGTTTCGGTTCAGGTTTTGCTTTTGGAATGGGAGGTCTCGGTGGGATCCAAGGAACGCTAGGTTTTGGCTTCATTAGGGTTTGTATTTTTGGAGAAGGTCTTGAAGATAGTTCTGATTTGAGGCTCGGTGTCAGAGGTCGGGCTTGCGATCCAGCCATCTTTGGGAATTGAAAAGATGGCCTTGACACAGGTTGTGGCTGTGGCTTCCTGCCTGAATTCGGAGGTCGTGGTGGAAGTCCAGTCACAATCGTACTTTTCTCTTTCATTTCACCTTTCGATATCAAGGGAATGAATGCATTTGTCTTGGACATCATTTCTCTCATAATTTCTGACACGGCTTGTTCCACTTGGTCTGCCATTGATGACTGCGAAGGAGACTCTAGTTTTAGTCCCATTTTCTTTTCTGGGATCTGCGACGAAATTCGATCCGTAATTGGGGTCAAGACTTTATCTTGCAAGGAGTTCGTCGAAGGTGTCATGGGTCTAGCTGCCGGCTTTGGCAATTTTGGGATCGCATGTCCAAGAGGACTGGCACTGCCTCTTCCAGGGAATGGTTTCGGCTTGGGCTTCACTTGCTCTTGTGAATACAACTTGGTTACATTTTTTGGTTTTGGGGTCGAGGGTCGAGGCGAGTAACCAGTCAGTTTTGATGCAGTGGCACCGGATGGCATCGGCTTCATTTGATTTTGTGATGAGGACGACCCTCCCAAAGATTTATTTCTTGAGGTCGAAGGTAGCCGATGGGGGGTGAGGACACCGGACCCGAATTTCTCTAGGGTAATTTTTGACGAGGGTCCCGGTGTTGGGACAGATTTCCCCTTGGGGGTAAGAGTCGCGGACGCTTGAGACTCCTTCTTTGGCATTTTATTTATTTATTTTTGCCAGCTGTTGTTTTCTATTGTACTGTAAAAAAGTACAAATTATTTTTTGAAGAATTTTTTTAAGCTTTTACTTACTTTGAGATTGAAAAGTTCAAAAATAACTTTGTTGATGAGATTCGTATCACTTTTTATTCAAAACTTTGACTTTGAAACTGATAAAATGAAAACGAAACTGGAGATGGTGAAATTCGTTGTTGTTACTCTCAACTCAAGTCGAGAAATGAAGATCGAACGAGGAAGGAAGTTTGGTGTTTGTTCTGCTTGGACCTATGGAAATTCAATTTTCCCACTCATCAACAAATCCAAATGTCGTAGTGACCAAACCCGGGGTCAGTTGAGATTTTTACATTACACGGGCATTATTATCACTGACCCGACCCAGAAATAAATGCTGATACAATAAATAGTAAAAAAAATAGTCTAATTTTAAGTAAATCTAAATACTATATAAGATAAACCATACCATACTCAAATAAGAATTAAAAATTAGGATCATAAAGTCAATTATTGCTAAAATTTCTAATACGCCAGCATCAAAATAGAAATCTGGATTGAAATTGACATCACCTCGCCATGGTCCCAATAATCCAAAGATAAGTGACAGGAGAATTGGCATTTTAATGTCATGTTTTGAGTTTCAAGTCTTCAATCTCAAGCACACGTAAAATGGAGCAACAGCGCAACACAATTTGTTTATTCCATACCATACCTATCTCTACCATGCATTATGATTTATTTTTTTGCAAGTAGAGTAAGCGACTGACTGAATAATGACAAATCTATTATCCTAGATTTCAGAAAGAGTATAAAAAGAAGGATTTTGGGCCATCGGATTTATTAGTCAAGTTTCAATCCCGAGTTTACTTTTGTCAAGATTATACCGTAAGAAATAATCGTGACTTTTGAATCGAATTTCTTTGCCTTGCGATTTTATATTTCGTTTATTCTTCATTTCCAGATGGCCAAAATTTTGAAATTAGCGTTGGTTTTGGTGACCGTGCTAGTTTTAAGTGAAGCAGCAGAAATACACAATGAAATACCCCCTGTACCTGAGACTCCTGAATCTCCACCAGAGCCAGAAATATTCGAAACATCTGAGGGTAAAAATAAAAGTTACGATTAGTGATAATTCTGAAATAATTAATCAACTAATTCCTGAATATAGGGAACAATCCAGGAATGCAGCGTTATCAGAATGGAGATATTTTATTTGTTTCTTGGGTCCCATACCCAATTGACAAATGGGACTACGTCATGTTGAACATGAGTGACCCCGAATACATCAAGGAATCTGGACGAATTGACATGGCTTCTTTCACTGGGGATGCATTTCCAGATGTCAAAATTGTTTTTGCCTGTGCAGATGGGGATCGTGACTATTTTTACAATTACAACTTGGATGTACCTGTAATTGGTGTTGATCCATTCTCACACGATGGAAATTTCCAAGCTTATCTGGATAGCATTTATGGAATTCATGGTTTCCAAAATCTTTCTGAAATGTGGGCTCATTTTGCTCGTTTCCAGCTAGCATTTTTCCCTGTCGTTTCTCGCCTTTCTCAAGAATTTCAACCTTATTTGGAAGCTTGGAAACCAAGGAGTGAGATGGAAACTTATTCCGAAATAGATCCAAGGAACGTCCAGGGAAGACGATTGGTGAAACGAAGAGTCGAAGTCTAATCAATTATTGACTTCAAGAAAAAAGGGACAACGAAAATTCTAATTTTAAGTTCAATTATAAATCTTTAAAATATAAAATTCCTAATCTATTTAACCCTCCTCTTCATCAGAACAAACTTATTTATTGGAAGACTTTATGGTATAAATAAATTATTCATGCAAATGCTCAAAGCGAGCTTTTATTTAGCAATCCCAGACATTAACATACATAAAAGAATCACGGGAATACAAGTTCACCGTATAGAGTGAAAAAAGTTACAGAATCTATAAAGGAGTAATTTATTGACAAGGGTTGTCCACATTAGAATAGCTGATTGGCTGAGCTGATTTACTCAGTATTGGAAATTGATCTGGATAATCTCATTTCCCCTCGTTTCAGGAACAATCCACAAATAGCAAAGAAAACTGCACCTGCAGATACAATAAATCAAAAATTAAAATATGTAATGGAATTATCTGACTCCAGATATCTTACTCGTCACGATTGCCCCAGGGTAGAATGCAATGAAAGCTAAGCGAAGTCCAAATGAAGATTCCAAAGGAATAGCCAACGCAGGCAAATTTCCTCCCACAAGATTTACAGTTAACATGAACATGGCATTAAAAACTGGAGCGAATTTGTCAGGAGTTGAATCAGCCACAATTGCAAAAACCATGTTGAACCAAGACTCGCCTAATCAAATCAAGTCAGTTAAATTCGTCGGTCTTATCTTTAAATTCCAGCAATTACCAATAATGTATCCAAAAAACAAAGAGAGGTATGAATATGGTGGGTCCAAATACAAGAATCCAATTGCAAACCACGAAAACATAGTCTAGCAGGCGGCAGTAAAATTATTAAATTTGCTTAATACAGAATTTTTGAATTTTTTTCTTACCTGGATGAAAGCCAAGAGTAAAGCCCGAGCAACAACAGACAATTTGGTCAAGACTCGATTTGAGACAAAGTATCCAAGTCCAATTCCAAGTCCACCTCCAACAATACAAATTCCAGACATTCCCAACCCGTAATAACTTTGTGGGTAATGAGTTTGTAAGAAGATCGCCGCGTAGTAGACAAATGTATAGAAAGCTAGTACGCAAAAAATAAGAACGTATTTTAGGCGAACGTCACATCATTCAATTAAAATTACACAGGAAACTAGCCTGATTGTCTAATGCATGCTCCAACTGCAAGAGCAACGATAGCTGGACTGATACAGGTTCTGCACATGGACCGAAAATAAATTTTGGCCCTTGTAAATTTTCCAACAGAAATGTTTAAATCCAAATCTTCGTCAGTGCAATCAGTAGATTTAATGGACTGTAATTCAATGTTTCCACGCAAATCCTCAGCATCTCCAGGTCGTCGAATCCATTTGTCTTTAATTGCAGCGAGACTCACGACCCACAGGATGAAAGATAAAATCCCAATCACAATGTACTCTCCTCTCCAGCCCTAAAAAAATTAGTGCTTTCTATAGTTAAAATTCAAATATATAAAAAAAATATAGAAATTTTATTGTTACAATTCCAAAAATGTCGTAGTAAGCTCCAGGAAGAAAAGAAAGTCCAAGACCTACGTTTGAGCCAAATACAAAAACACCCATGGCTAAAATTCGTTTTTCTCTTTGAAATGCTTCGGCGATCAATGCAGCACCAAGCGGACCAAAACATCCAACGCTAAAATAAAAATTTGCTAACGGACGAAATTTATTTGAATAAAAATTTGCTTACGAAACTCCCAGAATAATTCTACAAGCCAAAAATTGTTTAAAATTGGATACAAATCCGGATACGAAGAATGAGACGGTGAGACCAAAATTTGCAAATTGGAGAAATCCCAAACGAGCTTCGAATTTATTTCCGTAGGTACACAAGGCTCCAGCAATGACAAAAAAAAATGTATAAGATGATCCAACTAGCCATTGATAATCCATCCCAAATCCATTGTATTCCCATCTACAAAATGACTCGTTTCTTGACGTTCCATGGCTATGATGCTGATCATGTAATTCGCAGCTGAAATTATCAGAAATAATCAAATAATTTATCATTAATTATTCAATCTAGTACGACTTACAAATTGGGGGCTTTTCCTCCATTTGGTTGTGGTGAGATTTCACAAATCTCTGGATCCATGCTAATATTAGCACCTGGTTTAGGACCACATGTCTTGGCCCCATATTGCAGTTCGGGCCCAACGGCTAAGGTCAAAGGGCCCAAAAGGGCATGCCCCAACTCACCAAACATTTGCATGCAATGCAGCAAAAATATCATCAAGATATCGGTCCCCATGCCCAACTTCATTTTTAGTTTCGAATGACTTAAAATTCAAAATTGCGAGCAAATTAAGGCTAAATCAACAAATTGACAAAATATGAAAGAATTCAAGGTTAAAAAAGACACAAAAGCAGTGAACTGAATGACAAGGAATTTGTGAATGATTCACACTAATCGGACGTGTCTTCGTCTTTCGTTTCTCCACAATAATGTTTTGACTTATGTCTTGGCTTGGCCTCCAGGAGATGAAACTAAAACAAGTGTGCAAAAGACAGAATTTTTTAACTTAACTCTTTTCGTGCCCCATGTGCCATGTGCATGCATTGCATTGCATTGTTAGTTCCTGAGACTCGAGTCTAATGTGCCTGGCCTGGACTCTTTTCCTCAGCCTTAGCATTTTTAGCATATGTCAAGTAAAATAACGCAAGTTGTAGCATGCTGTAGCATGGAAGGAAAGAGTAGGACAATTTTATGACATTTGTGTCTCCTACTCTTCGTTGTGACTTCTGCTCAACTCAATCTTTGTAATCTGAGTTTGCTAAAATAAAAGTCACACTCGGCATATTATTGGCGCTATTGCCTCACATTCGCATTGCACGCAGTGGGACTACATTCAGTTATTTTCTATCAAAACAGTTCGATTTATGTTCTCACGACTTTCTAGTAAATACAGTAAGGCCAAAAAATTAAAAGGTACTATCAGTACTTCCTCTGGAATTGAAGTTCTACTTCTACGTGACCGGCTGTTCGAAATCTAAATTAAATGAGAATTGCTTTACTTGTTCTTTAAAGATTGTTGAAGTTTCAAAGGTCAAAGTTTTCAGTAATTTTCCTGTGCCAAATACCAAAATGATACTAACAATTACATAAAAACTCATATTCTTTCACGAATACTGATTTTATTTCACATGCTGTGTAACTTGAGCAAAAAATCAGATGACACAGTTGAAATACTTAAAATTCTAGTAGGATATTTGCATGTGCTTTTTTAGCTGAAAAAATATCAACAGCGTAGGACAGATCTCTTTAAGAAAAATTAAAATAATTAATAGGATCCATCTTTCGTTGATTTCTATTTTCTGCTTCTCAACATTATACAACAGACGAAGAAAAGAATTGAGCCTGAAAAATAAATTAAATGAGGATAAAAATCATCGTTTCCAAATTAATGACAAGTTGTATTATCCTTACTTGTGAGAAGTGCCCCTGGATACATGATCGTGATTGCCCCTCGGAGTCCAATCCCATTTGAAATCGGGGCTACAAGAACGGGTAAATTTCCACCCGCATTGTTAAGAATAAAAAGGGCAAGACCAATTGCAGTTGAGCGAAGTTTTAGTGGAACAAGTTCCACAAGGACGGCAAACATGACACCAAACCACATTTCGGCTAAATAAAAGTTAAAATTTTTTAATAACACTGATTTTCTCTACAGTTTATCTCAAACAAACCTGCCAAATATCCAATCAGAAGAGAAAAAAATGCATAAGGAGGGTCAAAGTACAAAAGTCCGATTGTAAATGGAGTTGCCAACAACTGTGTAATAAAAATTGAGTAGGAATTATAGATTTTGAAAACTTTATGATCATAGATTACCTGACTTCCAGCCAAAACAAAAGCCCTGGCTGAGATTCCAAGGCGAACGACGAGTCTGTCTGAAACGTAGCCACCAATAGCAGCTCCAGTTGCCCCACCAAAGATTGAAATCCCAGTCAACCACCAACCAGCATCATAGTCTGGAAAATAATGTTGGAAATATAGGGCTGAATTGTAGCCCCAGCAGTAACCAGCTGTAAAATAAATTAATGAATTAAATTAGAAATTTCGTCACAAAATTTGAAAATCGTGTACTGACCAGTATGTCGGATACAAGCGGCAAGAATGAGGAGAACGAGTACTGGACTTATGCAAGATTTCCATGTGCTCCAGTATCCCTTGAATTCTGGAAAATCTTCCTTCTCAATTTCACCATCTCCTGGACTATCTGGTGGATGAACGTCCCTATCATCATCTTCCTTGGTGTCAATGGGAGAAGTTGTTCCATAATTTGTCTGTTCATTTTCTGGAAGAATTTCTGCATTTCTTTTGCTCTCCAGTTCAGACGCTTCAGTTGATTTCTCAGGATCCCGGACGGTTAGAAAAAATATTGCAGCGATCAAAAGTCCAGGTGCTCCACTAATTATATAAGAAACTCTCCAACCCTATCATTATGCATAAAATTATTTCACTCTTTATTCTAAATTTAAAATTCTAAAATAATAGGCACTTACATGGCCAAGGATATCTGCATCTGTAACATAATTCCCAACAGCGTATGAAAATCCATATCCGACATAAATTCCCCAGTTGAATAAACTCATGGCCAAAGCCCTTTGTTTTTGAGGAAAAGTATCTGTTATCATTCCTGCTGCCAGTGGACTGCAAGAAGCTTCCCTGGAATTTGGTAAAAACTTATAAGCAAATCAGGTCAAAGATCATTTTACTTACCCTATAGCTAAAAGTGCACGAAGAATGACTAGTTGCCAATATTGAGTGACAAATGCAGTGAGGACCATTGCTCCACTGAATATAACCGTCCCAATTCCAAGGAGATAAACACGATTGTATGAATCAGCTCCTATTCCCCAGAATATCCCAGCAATTGTAAATGCGACAATGTAGCTTGGTCCAGCTAGCCATTGATACTCGAGACCCTGACCATTGTAGTCCCAGATGCAAGCCAATTCTCCTCTCCCATCATCTTTTCTCAATTGATTACACCTAAGAAAATAAATAGCATGCGTAAAGTTTATCCATGATCCTATAGTTGAATTTTGGATTATAATTTTCTTACACGAGGGTAGAATTGGCATCTTCACAGAAGGACAGCGTGACCCCAATCACACCAGGCTTTGGAAAACATGCCATGTCACCATAATGCAAATCTTGAGCAACAGGTCGACTGACCACTCCAATAAGAAAATGCCCAAGTTCACCAACCATATACATGGCAGATAGCAGGAACAACATCCACGCATCTTTTCGGGTCACTCTCGTTTGTCCCATTTTCTCAGTACAACTTTAAATAAGCCTTCAGTACCTGTACAGAACAGGACAGAAATACAATAACTATTAATAATTAGAGTTCGAGGATCTGACGAGTGCGTGTGTCTAGACTAGACTAATGGGTACGAATTTTTGCAATGCGTTCACAATGAGATTTTTGTTTCTGTCCCATTTAATTTTGTCTCAAGTCCAAGTAAAAGGAAGTCTAACGCACATGCATTGTGCTCATGCATGCACTACACAGAAATTAAGCGGGCGGAAGTATGATCGTGAGAAATGTAAATTCAGCAGCTAGAGACAATTGCAAAATCTTATGCTAAGCAACGCAATCCTATGCTTCTTTAAGTCAAACGTTAAAGCCCATGTGTCCTTGCCAAATTTTTAAATATTTTTACTAAAAATTCACCCAAAAACCAATAATACAATTACTTACCTACTAAAAATGTGTATATTCTCTCCTTAAGCACTTACAAATTAATAATTAACACTATTTTAGTCTTTTGCAATTATGAATATGGCGTTAGCGGAAACAGAATGATTCGTAGGACTGGAAGAATTGGCAGAGGATGAATGGAGAACCAGAGTTAGAAATAACAAATTCTCTGACTCTGACTGACTGATTTAATTTGAACGTGAGATGTGAGTATGAATGTGATTTAAAGCAGAAGCACCAGCAGCAGCAGCTTGAGGAAGGACTACGCCACGGCTGGAATAAAAGTGTAAATTGCGGACTTGGCAGTGGCAATGGCAAATGGCAATGTCAGTGCAGTGGCAGCAGCAGATAGCAACGATTTTGACTCGATCTCATTTCTATCTCAAACCATGCTTCAACATATGCCCCACCAGGACTAATACTTGTATTTTATACCTAAAGAAGTTAATTTAGATAATTCGGTCGCATGGGTTTCATCGGTTTTCTTTCCTAATCTACTGCAAAATACAGGGAATACATGGGTAGGTATTACCGAGTTACTAAAATAGTCCTAGTTTCTGAACAAAAAATTAGAAACAGGTCTATTCTCAAGTCCAGGAGCCAAAACAGTTGGTTTGGCTTCAGTTTCATTTAAAATTACATGTACCTTGATTGTAGCTGTTTTTGGCTTGGGGTAATTATCACAAAAATTCACAAAAATTCGTATTGATATAAAAATATATAAATATTGTATTAAGACACTCAGTCTTAGAAAACTCAACTATTTTTGGGTAGTTTAATAAAACCGAATAACTTTTACAGTTTTTACGCGTTAAATTGGATTGTCCGTACGTGTCTCACTTTGGCCTCATCTCATGGTTCCCCATTGGTAGGGCTCTTGAGATAAAAATGTTGTGGAGGATTTGAAAATTCAACTACTACGGATTTGTACTTTTTTGCATGTCAAGTCAGCTCAGCTCAAATCATAACAAAAAGTTGGACAGTAGTTAAATCTCTACACTTTTGTACTTTCACACATCACACGTGATTTTGCTACAAGCTACACTGACCTGGGTCACGGTCGTCACGCAGCTGGGAGTGCAGTGCAATAAAATAGCCAGAAGTGGAAATTCTACTAAAGTCCGTTGTCCGTCCTTTCCAGAACTAGGTAAGAATTATTTCTGATTTTAATTCTATTCTAACTCTAACTATTTTGAAGGGACGGTCCAGTAACTGTAATTAATTTTGGTATGTGTAATTTGGCCAAGAACACTAACTAGTGTCATCGTTTTTACTTTTGTCGAGTCGATACGACCAGGTGAATTATCAGCACACTAGATTTATTTTTGCTCGCAATTGCAACTTGATGTATAGTTAATGTATAGGTCACTCTAATGGTTAGCCTCGCTAGACTGTTTCTGTGTCATTTTGTAAAATCACCAATGTTCACCTGTGTTTCTTTAAAAATATTGTCATACTTTCATACTCTGTGGAGAAAGCTCAAACAATTATCCTCATTATCCTATTGGATAACTGCAAAAACCCTAAATTATTGGCGAATGCATTCTTTTTTGGAAATAACAAATACAAACTAGGATTGTCTACGTAGTCGTTGCACGAGTAGTTAAAATCAGATAGAATCTATACCTGAATGGATACACATACACATTAATTTGCATTGTCGCTTAAAAAAAGTAATTAATTAGCATTTGACACGAACCCGGTAGGTAATTTAATTTTAATTATTTAAAGCCTAGTTGTTTTTCTTCTTTGTCCACGTGAACACGTGATAGTAGAATAAAAAAAGCGCGAAAGTGTGTGTTGTATGCTGACCATTGCGATTGTGAGATTCCGACAAACATTTTGTGATTGTCAACTCAGCACAGCGCTAAGCTAATATTTACCTCAAGTGAAAAATTATTCTTACCAAAATCAGTCGTATCCGTATCCGAATGGATCAATGCAATATTTTTTGCATTAATCGTGCCCAATTTGATAGGGACTGGACTTTTAATAGGTTGAAGTGGAAAGATGGGTTTATTGGACGAGGATGAATAGATCTTGTGTAACTTTCCCTTTCATTCTTTCAACACAACACAACACAGCACCCACGAGTACGAAACACCTGCCTGCCTAGTGCTTAGCTGAGCTGAGCCTAACCTACTTGTATTTGTATTGATTGATCTGAGGGTGAAACATGAATATTTGATTAGTGTTCCTCAGTCATGTCTCCACTCATGGATTAAAAATTATTAATATTAATAATTCGTTAGAAACAGAAACAAGAGGAGAGGAGGACCGCTCACGTTATGAAATGACAATTTGGCAATCGCAGAAATTAAACCAGTTTTTTTTTTATATATTCATGTTGGCCGGATGGATGGTCTTGCCGGGTTTAGCTTTTATCTGCTACACATTACACACGCACGCACACAGTCAGTCGTAACTTTTTATTCGGATTTAAGTAGGTTGAGCTCAAGCTAAACTCATTCAACTGACGTGACTAAACAGACTAGCAGTATTATATTTGACTCAATTCTGTTCTCTGATTTATCAATATTAGCGTAGTAAGTGTAAGTGTGCCTATGGCGTGGTGTAGCCTGGCTGAGGTTTAGTAATTGGAAGATTAGACTGGCAAATGCTATGCTATGCTCATTAGTGAATGAGGTAAGGTACATTACTACTATTGTCATTATTTTCATGGGTGATAATTTCATAAAGGTAAGGAACTTTGATCTGTAATTGACTCTGGCTGGGAAAATTGGGATTAGAAGAAGAATGCTTGTCGCTCGCAAACAGAGGGTAAAAGGATTTCATTAATCCACAAGCTCGAGATAATTAATTAGCAGTTTCAAGTGGTAGTCGTACATGGCTACGGCTGCGTGGACTGCTGCAATGGTAATGGTACATTGTTTTCATTGATGAATTATTTCTTTAAATCAGTTACAAAAATTTGATGAAAAATTTAGTTGACGAAAATTCGCAAAAATTGTAACGAACGAAATGACAAAAGGCGAAATAGAATCGGTCCGTGTATTTGCGGTTTATTGAATCCGCTTTAGCGCTAATCAATTTATAGTTAATTTGTTCTGACTGTTTTAATTTTACGTTTTTTTCTTCGGACATAGATACTATTGCATTGTCTCATCAAATTCGTTTCATTATCTATATTTGCAGATGAAATTGACGCTGCGTTCCGCTGAAATGTGTTAGGAGCAACAGACGAAATCCAGTGGCCTATTCAATTGTCATCTTCGAATGTGAGTTTTGCTGCTCAGACGTTCTTCTCCCACTACTTGTGACCTTCTCCGTCAACTTGGTCCATCACTTTGGAGTGGAATTCTATGCAATGGCAGTCCTTCATCGAGCCCTATTGAGTTGGTTCCTTGCTCTAGTCTTCCTGATTCTATTGGTCATTCGACTGGTTGAACGAACAAATTGGAATTGGTTCATTGTATTCATCCCCATGTGGGTATTTGATGGGGCCGTGCTCACTTACTCAGCCTTTTACATTGTGAGTCGTTGTAAAACTGAGCCAAGGGCTGTGTGTTCTGGATTTTTGACTCGGAAAATCCATTTCCTCATCACTGTCATTCTCAAAATGACAACAGAAATTCTTCTTTGCTTAAAACTGGAAGTGACTTCATGGAACTTACCCCTTTACTATGTTTTTATTCCTCTGTGGATCATTCTTGGGGTTGGACTGTATCGAATTGTTAAAGTTCTCTTTGAAATCGCTCGATGCCGTTCTCTAACAGATATGGTTGGCAATAATTTCTTCTCTCAAATGGAACATGATCATCCATGATGTGACACAAATTTGAGTAAACCACTGACTTGAGTGATGAAACGACAACAACTAATAATATACGTATGAAATAATTCGGTTGTGTGTTATTTATCTTTATACCTACAAAGTGTGACTATAAATCATAAATGTTAATTTATTTGTTGAGTTTGATGAGATTTTTTTACAAATAAATGTTGCCAACTTTGTACGCCGCATGGCCGATGACAATAATCATTGAATTCTAATTCATTGTTATTTTAGTTATTCGTTGAGGGGAATTATTAATTAGTTTAATTTGCATTAGGGAAAAGAGGAATGAGATTAGAATAAATTTACAGTCAAGTAGATATTCGCTTTAGATTTTTCAGATTTCCAAACATTTCTGATCATTATTTTTCTGTTCTTAGAACTGCAAGAAATTTCAACTAATTAGGGGAATAAAGAATTAGCATTATTTGAATTATTGGTTATGAAAATGGTAGGTTTGCCAGAGAATTTATCCTAAGTTCAGAAAGAGGTCTAAATTCTGGACAACATGATCAAATCTTGGGATTTTTAGTTCAAACTTCAGGACCATATTTGATTCTAATTGGTTAGAATTTGGTAATTTAAATTAGAAACGAGTTGAATTAGAAATGATCAATGAAACCATCGAATGGGAGTGGAATTTTTTCCAGTATTCACATGACAACCCGTCTCATTCTCGAGCATTGGAAACATTTTTATTTGACCATCTGGTCATCACCATTCCTAAAGCCAGGATTCTGGAGTCAATTTTTTAAAAGTTCAGTTCAGGCTGTAGTCAGTCAGTTTAACCTTTTATTGCATTAGATATTTTCATTCTGGTGTAGTTTCTGACAAGGAATTGAAGGTGCTAAGCTAAGCGGTTAAGCGGTAGAATAAGCATTTGCTATTAGCTTGGGTTGGGTGGATCGTGTGGGCCGCCAAACCGTTTAGACTTTCTGTCGCCTCCAATCCAGTCCAGCCCAGCGCCACGTATTATATTCATTCAGTGTATTTCGAGGACGGTCATCCTTCGAATCTGGCGAAGGTCATCCTATCGACGTGTATTCCCCTTCTTCCCCCTCGTCCCGGGGTCAAGAATCATGGGGAGCATAAATTCCCACGAAGCACTCATAGGTAAGATATTTTTGGTCAAAGTTAAAGTCTATAGTTTAGGATTAGGCATAGGAGTGCAGTCAAACCGTCAGACAGACGCCAGGATTAAAATTCCATTGTACAGGCCCACCGTAGTAATTTTCAAGTTTTCTTACTTTAAGTTTCTTCATATTTTGGGTTAATGCTTTAGTGAAGGCTAATATTCAAAATTTTTAAAGTGATTCGTTTCATGCCAAATCAAAATGGTGCTTACGGTTGGGATTCCTTTATTAGCCCTGAATAAGTAACGTGCTAAAAGGTCAAATGCCTTAGCTAAGAAACTAAAGAATATTGTAAGAAAGAAACACGCGGACCAAGGCAGCAGCAACTCGGGTTCCGTGCATTGTGCCCCATGGCCTAGAGTAGGGCCGTCCGAAAATTGAACAAAATATAATCGAGAAGTCAAAGTGACAATATGTCTTGTAATTCTCTACTTATGATCAAAATTTCATATCAATAAGTCATTACCAGTAGCGTAGCATCAACAAAATCGCAGGTTTTTATCAAAATATAGGCTACAAAGTACAGAATTTGGGAAAAGTGAGACTACTGAAATATTTCTGATTGGTGTAAAGTAAAATCTGCGGATCCTCCTGGGTTGTGACGCTCACGTAATTTCTGTTTTGTATTTATTTTCTATTCTTAGCCAATGTCATTATTTGCATCTTCATCTTCATCTGCAATAATTTGACCATCACGAGAATTACGAGATAGTTTTGATTCCCGGCATAATTTTTTAAGTACTTATCCTAAGACACCCCATCATATCAGAATCAGGGGTAGGTAGGCAGACATGCTATACCTCATTGCTGCTTGGCTGGACATAAAAACGGAATGTGCTTTAAATAAATCAGATTTTTTTCTTCATATGGTTCTTGAAGTTGAATTTGTGAGTGTTTGAGCTCAGAGTTGATTTGAGTCTTGACTAGGTACGTACGTAGGCCCGTACGAAGGATGTATTGGGCCAATTGGCAACGTGGGTTGTTGAGTCGAATCCGTTGTCGTCGGTCGTCAAGTCTTTTAGGCCTGGGCCTAGGCTTTAACCCAAGTCCAAGTCTACTACTACCGCTACGACTAGCTGTACATTTCTCTACTTGTACTTTTCATCCATCATACGTTTTCCTTCTTACAACTCATCCACTCGGACACGGACACGGACTCACTACTACTATTCCTTCTGCTAATACAAAAGTGACCATTTTATTCCTCAAGTCAGCTGTTGTTCCTCATTTCAAGAGGACTCTTCATACATTGTCACCACTCTACAAAAAACAATTATTAACTCCAGTTCGTCCAGTCACAACAATGGGTTTGGAAAGTATGGAAAGTATGAGTACAGGAACAACTAATTCGGGTATAACATTACATCTTACACATTGCTTTTGAATTTTGCATAGAAACAGGACAGCAGTAGCAAAGCAAAACTGTCATGTCATTCTCCAGCCTACATCATCCTAAAAAAGTTTAAACGTTTTGTAGTTTTATTTATCTAATGATAAAAGAAGGATTAGTACTTGAAACATTTTAGATAAGATTTAATTTAAGTTCAGTTGAGTTCATGTCATGTTCAATCGAGTCTAGTCTCAGGTGTTTAGGCCTTAGTATAGTCCTAGTCAGTTTTAAATTAAATATTAATATCAAGCGTATTCGTATTTTCCAGACATGTCGAAACAAGCTCTTCTTGAGAAAATGTCTAGTTTGCCGATTACTCAAGAAATGAAGGAGCGATGGCGTAAGAATTTTTATAGCGATCCAAAAAATATTGTTGCGCTCCAGGCTTGTACAAAATTGGACCCATTCGAAGTTTGTTTGTCCCGTTCTGGGATTGAGGAAACGAATAATGTTTTTACTCATAAAGTAAGTTCTTGTTGTTATCTACTGTTTTTTAATTCATAATTAATTAATCGTGTCTTGTCTTGTCTTGTTAATTAAGGTGGATCAAGAAGGAAAACCTGTGTCTAATCAAAAGAGCAGTGGACGTTGTTGGCTTTTCGCTTTTCTCAACTCTGTGCGAGTTCCATTTATGAAACAATTTAATATTGAAGAGTTTGAGTTCAGCCAATCTTATTTGTTTTTCTGGGATAAGGTATAGTTGAATTAGATTTGGGGTTCTGAGCAATTAAATTAATTATTTCCTGGTCATTTTTAGTTGGAACGTTCCAACCATCATTTGAATAATGTGGTTAAGGCATGGAAGAAAGGAGAAAGCGTCGATGGACGCCTCATGTCGTTTTTGTTACATGTAAGAAACTTTTTCTAAAGATTGCTGTAAGGTCAAGTGTTTTAATAATTTTGAACTTTTATCTTGCAGGACCCAATTTCTGACGGTGGTCAGTGGGGAATGCTTGTGAATTTAGTGCGTCAATATGGATTGATGCCAAAGAAAAATTTTCCAGAGTCATTCAGCTCTGAGTCCTCGGGACGTTTGAACACAATTTTGCGTAGCAAGGTAAATTTATTAAGACCAAGTTTCGATTTTTGTTTTGTAGTTATCATAGCCCATGCATTATTAAATTAAATTTATATTATAGCTGCGAAGAATACAGCAAGCAAATTCGGGACATTCTTGATGAGACCAAGTCGGAAGAACAGGCACAAAATTTGATCAAAGTCCAAATGAGTCAACTTTATCAAATTATTGGTATTTGCTTGGGAGTGCCCAAAGATGAGTTTACTTGGGAGTATTATGATAAATCCAAAACTTATCATAAAATTGGTCCTATTACACCAAAAAAATTCTATGAACAATATGTGAAACCAGTTTATGATGTGGAGAGCAAAGTAAGGAAAAAAATAATCTCAGGTCAATCTCAATTAGTTTTCTTGGATAATACATTTTATTTTTCTGCCTAAGGTTTGCCTGACTCATGACCCGCGTCCACAGAATCCGTTTGGACGAACTTACGTTGTTGAGTATTTGGGTAACATGGTTGATGGAGAACCTACGATCTACAAAATTATTGGTATTTGCTTGGGAGTGCCCAAAGATGAGTTTACTTGGGAGTATTATGATAAATCCAAAACTTATCATAAAATTGGTCCTATTACACCAAAAAAATTTTATGAAGAATATGTGAAACCAGTTTATGATGTGGAGAGCAAAGTAAGGAAAAAGATAATCTCAGGTCAATCTCAATTAGTTTTCTTGGATAATACATTTTATTTTTTTGCCTAAGGTTTGCCTGACTCATGACCCGCGTCCACAGAATCCGTTTGGACGAACTTACGTTGTTGAGTATTTGGGTAACATGGTTGATGGAGAACCTACGATCTACAACAATCAGCCAATCGATCTTTTGCTTAATTTGACTGCTGATGCGATCAAGCGTGGAGACATTGTTTGGTTCGGATGTGAAGTGTCCAAGCGTTTTGCTGCGAAGCAAGGAATTGAAGATTTACGAATGTAAGAAAGACTCAAATAAATTAAATCTCACACAAGTAGAGTTGACTAATATTTTGACTATTCGTCTTTTTCCAGCCACGACTATAAATCTGTTTTTGGCGTTGACGTGACTTTGGGTTTGGATAAAGCAGATCGTATGATTTACGGTGACTCATGCATGACCCATGCCATGGTCTTTACTGCAGTTTCCGTTGAAGTGGATGTAAGTGTTCAAAATTAAAATCATAGTTCTTATAGTTTTTTCTTAATATTTATAAACTCTGACAGGAGGCCACTGGAACTGAAATACCTACAAAATTCCGCGTAGAGAATTCTTGGGGCGATGATCGTGGTGATAAGGGATATCTCGTCTTGACGGCAGATTGGTTCAGGGAATTTGTCTTTGAAGTTGTGATTGATAAAAGTCATCTCCCTCTGGATGTGATTCAAACGTCGACCCAAGAGCCGACTGTACTCCCAGCCTGGGATCCTATGGGAACTTTGGCTTGTAAGACTTGCGGTCACGGGGCTGATGGCCAACAGTAATTAATTCCATGAATGGTAATTCATTTCTTATTTTAATTATTATCTCGTGAATCTTAATTTTACAATTTTTTCCTTTGAAATAGAAAATGGATTCTGAACTGAGAGGGCTGGAATGAAGCAGAATGAAAATTCTTGTCTTGTAATTCATTATTTTATGCTATTCTAAACATTATTCAAACAAAATTTGCTGTGAACTGTAAATCTAAGGCAAGGCAAGATTGATGTTTCGGTTCGACTAGTTCGAAATAAATATACGGCTTTATAATCTTTCAAAGAATTTTGCGTTGAGTTGTCATTTTCTCATCTTATTAATTGGCTCTGAAAAAAATTAATCGACGTGCTAGAAAGAAGCAATGTTCAGAAAGGGCAGCACAATTAGATTGAGTCAGACTTTTGAATTTATTTCAATTGTTCATTTAGTCAGATATTTTTGGTAATACAAGAATACCAAGCATTGTCTGCAAGAGACAAACTTGATTGAAAAACAAGGACTCTACCATAATCATGTCAGTTTTAGTTATTTTCCTTTGATCTGATGATTTTGATTAGTATAATCGTATCATACAAAACCTTGACTAACAAACACCGGGTTTCACATTCTTACATGCTGATTTTTGCTCATGCAATATAAAAATAAATGCTTCATATAAAAATTTGGACTTTATAATATAAATGTAGGATTTTTCTATCTTAATTTTATAGTTAAATTCTTAATTAATTTCGGACCAGCCGAATTAAACTATATATAATTAGACGAAATATTATGCATGGTTCGGGCTTACCCGTAATCCTAATTTACTTAGTATTCATAAAACTTATATTAGGTTGAAAAATTCATCGTTCTGGTCAATAGTATTACATTCCATTAAGTATTTTGTACCACCTTAGGATAAGATTTGAATTTTGCATGCTCATTTAATTTTGAATTTTGAAATTGTCCTAGGGCTATGGACTATGGTATGGTCGTAGTCAAATTTTGAGGCTCTCAGGTACCGTAAATGCTAAATAATTAATTAATTAAATTTGGATTATGAACTTGGAAAATAATTGGGAGTAGAAAGGAGTTAGACAAATCCATTGGAGAAATCCTTTCCAATGAATTGGCTCACGTCATAGTCAGTGAAACAAGGATTTGGACTGTAAGGCTTATACCGATATTGACGCTTTGGTGTTGGATTTCCAGATTGCTGCTTTAATTTTTTCTTTTCTGCATGGAGAGTCCGAGCGTAGGCAAGCTTTGCCCAAATCCCATGGCACATTCGAGGCAACTTTGGGTCTGCATCAGATGGAAGACTTTTTGCATAGTCAAATTCATTACGAATGATTTTTCTGGCAGAGCGTAAGTGACCCAACTGGAGAAGACTGATCGCTGCGTAGAGGCGACATCGTGAGGCAACGAATGGATCTCCAGTGGCCATTGCGATTTGAAGTTGTGCAATTGAGATTCGACCAGCCTGTTTGGCCTAGAAATGTTTGAAATTGAACGTTAACTTCTTGAGCATGAGTTTTTCAGCCCCAGAAAGCAAAGAAGTCAGTGTCAGTAACACTTCTTTCATACCCAATTTGGTGAAAGGTCACCAAGCGCGGAGAAGGCTCCTCCCAATGTAGACAACCAAGAAAATGCGTTTTCAGACTCCAATTTCTCATTCAATTTAGACAAGCATCATTCTATTTCTGAACATGCAAGGAGAACAAGAGAAAATTAGAGAAACTGGCGTACAACGAGAACTGCGTAAGCACTAATTACGATTCTACATTTGATATTCAAACTTTACTACACTAGCTTCTGCAAGCTAGCTACTAATTCAAATCCAATAAACCCCAAGCGCGGAAAGAACGTCGAGAAAATCTAATTGAACAATTGTAACTCACCCAATCCTGTCAAAGTAATGATGTGCAGGTTATAGCTACTAATTCAAATCCAATAAACCCCAAGCGCGGAAAGAACGTCGAGAAAATCTAATTGAACAATTGTAACTCACCCAATCCTGTCAAAGTAATGATGTGCAGATTCCTTTACTTGAATAATCAAAGACAAAATATTTTTGTCCGGAATCGTGTCCCAGGCACCATATTTTTCAAGAAATGACTTGCGAAACACCTGAGAAGTGCGGAGATGGCCCATGAGGTACGAAAGAAGGTAGCCGTCCATTTCGAGTAAATGCTGACTGTAAGTAATGGCATTTGGCCTTTGTATTTTTTTCGGCACGGCAGTCATCAATGGAGAGATCTAATAATACAATATGGAAACTAATATAATTCCTTGTCCTACTTAATTACCATAGGATAATAACAATGGTTTAAGGTTAATAGTTGCATACCCTTCAATTTCTCCTCTGCAATATCCATGTCAGCAATGCAAGACTGAAGTTGAGCGACATCCAATCCTGTAAAGTAATTCCATCCACCTTTGGGTCTGTATTTCACTGGGGGAACCCAATCAAATGGGATTTCTTTGAAATGGGTCTGCGATAACCCGAACATGCATTGAACCATCGCGACATCCTGAATGAAAAGGATTAGTTTATAAAATACACATTAAGTTCAAGCACTGTCAAAAATCAGACAAAATATTGCTATATTTTCTCAACAGACGGACGGAAATTAAAACTTACGTCTCGATCCTGAGGGGCCCAAACAGGGACAACACTCGGAGGCTGAAAGGTTGGATGAGCCAACGTTTTAATGCCCTCATGATATTCAGCTACTTGCTCCCTAGCGAAAGCGAAGAGGGTTTCAGTCTTGCCATATTTAGGGATCTGACCCCAAGCCCGATGATGGCGGTGCCTACGGCGAAGACGCTGAAGATCAGGCACGACTGTGCAATCAACATCCTCCTCCGATAGTCCGACCCTCAAGCGATACATTGTGGACGAAGGAGTGGACTCAGGACTCAGGACGGAGCGAAACGGAATTAGCCTTCGACTCTACTCCTGGAAAAATTATCAATTTTATATCCTACCGTAAAAAATATTAGTTGATAATTAATTCATTGACTTGACTTACAAATTAATCAGTTCTTTCAGCACTGGAATTTAGAAATGAAGAGAAAAAGACTCCAGAAGTAGTTGATTATATTTTTTTCCTCGTCTTCTTCAACCTCTGTCTACTGAATGACTGACCTGACCTCCTGACCTGACCTGAGTCAGTTCGATCCGTCCGTTCCGTTCTGTTTCTTCCTTGCAAGGAAGAAATCAGATAATTCCAAAATTTTCGAATTTCGCGGCTTCATTCTATTCAAATTCCATAGAGCAAAAAATTTGCACATGCAAAGCAAATGCAAAAAATCCACAATTTGACGTTTCACATTTCCCAATAATTTAATTTGACAGGTATTTCCTGTTAAATCCTCAGAAGTGACCCCAAACGTAAAAATCATGGATGAGACCATTTTTTAGCGTTCGTCAGACTCATCGTACGATTCCTCTTAATCTTTTCCATAATTATAGCATGTAATTTTCCATGCATACAAAAAAGTGGTCTTTTTACCCAAGTTTTTGCATGAGTGATTCATTGACGGATCCACTTAATCTACATATAACTCCAAGCTAGTTTTAGATACAGAAATTGTAGATTTTTATATAAAACAATAAAATAAACTA
>WJEZ01000534.1:0-26492 GCA_009869925.1 Thalassaphorura encarpata
ACTGTGAACAGAGGAGGTGTTAGTAAAGAGCTGTTCAATCAAGACTGAATTTGAAATTATAGCTGAGGAATTATAATTAGCGTTCCCTTGTCCAGCAAGCAGCCCTGACAAAGTAGTAGCAGAGACTATTTTAGCTTGCATGTCAGGGCATTGGACGAAAATGTCAAAATGTCACGTCTTAGACTTGAGTCACTCAGTCAGTCATCTTCATCCCTTCTGCAGATTCGTTCCCAAGCGAATCCTATTTTTGTCACTTGCAGTTACATGTCATGCATGTATGCATCTTCCTCGAGTGCCTAACACTGAACCACTAAACTAATTCAATAAACTTGCTCTCCACAAAAGCAAGGCAGTCCATATTAAATAGCTCTGGACGAATTCAACCTGCCAGATGAGTCTGACGTGAAGCTTTAGCTTTGTCATCTCAAGTTTTGCAACTTGCATCTCTTCAAAGATTGGACGGACACACTTGTACTTGACAGAGGACTTCTGCTCTCCTCCTTTTCCTATTACATAGCCAAAGTTCTTTTAGCTTGGTTAGGAAAAATCGATGTAGAAGCAATGAATTATGAAAATATTATGAGCCGCATGATGGATCCCAGAGGGAAGATTTGTCAATTGAAGTGAAAGCGGATGTCGAGTGGAATTTGATGGGCTTTGCACTCCACTGTACTTGGTCAAATGTCTGTGTTTGCTCTGCCAAGAAAATAAATTCAAATTCAATTCTCAATATCTCAACTTTATAAAAATGGCTGCACATCAATAATTTATCAACGTTCAGTTACACGGAATGAAAAATGTTCCTAAATTTCATTTTGCTTAGTCAATAATGTGTACTCTTTATAAATGACTTATTTGGAGCGTATAAACATTTTCCTATTAAAGTGTCGGATTTTACTCCTATTAATCATTCCAATGTCTGGCACGTGGATTAGAGTTCTACCGCAAAGACCATATGCCTATAGCTGCTTTCCAAACGAAAGTTAGATTAGATCATTAATTTCAAACTATTTGGCTACTCAGCCAAAAATCTGAATTGCATAAACAGTCAAAGCAAAATTCAATCAAGGGTTTCTTATTGAACTCAAATGGGATTGCATTCCTTATGATCAAAGAATGATGATTCATATAATATGAACTTATTTTGTTCTGGTAAATTATTCCAAATATTTTGCAAGAGAAAATAAACTCAGCTTTTTGTGAATACATGCGGCCGGCTAGGGAATACAAAGTGAAAGTGTGTTTATAAAATTATCCAAATTCCAAAACTTTCGTATTTCGTCCATGCAAGCAACAGCTCGACTAGCTCAGTACGTACATACTAAATTTCCCAACTCGCTGCCCCTGTTGCTTTAGGCTCGAGACTGACAGCTTGATTAGATTCCTTGATCGAGTTTTTAATTAATTACTCCGATGCTTCTTCTTGAAACTCATTATCTTGCCCAAAGTTGAGACTCATGCCTTAATTTCAATGTTCGGACTTGAAAACTCCTTAGGGCCAAACTGTATACAGCCATTTCATTTGTTTAGAATAATCTCGACACATGGATTTGCATAGAAAACATAAAATTATCTTTTGTCTAGACTTGAACCGGCAGCTCATGTAATACGAAAATGTACTCAGTTTTTTCCAATGCATTGACTGATTCAACCAAAGCTTTCTATACAATTTTACTATAATATGTCATACATTTTTATGGTAAACTGTATCCATTTTGGAAATTTACGAAAAGTTTTACAAGAGAATGTACTCAGTTTTTTCCAATGCATTGACTGATTCAACCAAAGCTTTCTATACAATTTTACTATAATATGTCATACATTTTTATGGTAAACTGTATCCATTTTGGAAATTTCAGAAAAGTTTTACAGAGCGTAAGATATGCCGGGCCCTGTCATTTTCCTTGAAATCATTTTTTCTTGACTTCATTTCTGTTTGTCTGTCATTCCAACTGCCCGCTCGCTCACCCGCATATAACTTGGTCGGTGACATTACCCGGTCTTCAAAGATTTCGCAAAAAGCAAAAGCGACATAGCGAAATAATAAAGTAACCCTTTCCCATTGCCTTTTCTTTGGATGTCGTTCGGCTACTGAGCTTTTGTGATAATCCGCCTTCATTTCTCTTGAGAGGAACTTAAATCCGCCTTTTGCTATTTTTTGCCATCCACTGCCACGACACTAATGGAAATTCCATTTCATTCTTGGGAAATCTTGCGAGTCCGAAAAGAAATGGAATTGCATACGTACATGGTAGGAGCAGAACGGATCACGTTCACACAGGCCAAGGCCGTTGAGTCGACCTATGGACATCTTTCAGAAATCAGGAGGGACTTGATGATTCGGAACTCCATTTACTTAAGGCAAGCCGAGGCCAAAGTCATTCCCCCGAAAAGAAAAAAAGGCTAGATTCCTAGTAGGAGAATCAGAAAAGAGGTTTCTTTTTGTGTAGAGTGAAAGGTCAAGTCATGGAGCATGAGAAAAGAATTTATTCACTCAATTCCCACGTGGGATCCTTTCCTCGTTTCATTTTTCAAGAGGAGGATGAAGAATGCGTTGATTGCACGAGTGGGAGTGAGATATACATTAGGATAGTGCTGATTTTGATTGTGACTGTGACAAAGTTAGAGTCCCTGGATAAACTCCTTAAATTAGAGTCTCACATAAATCTCAGACACAGCGCAGATAAATTTTTCAAAGGCATCACGAGTAAAACTTAATTGACTAGGCGCTAATGGAGTTAAAGTTTTGACACTACTTCGTTATGAAAAATCAAAGCAACTTAATTAGTTAGTTTTTGCAATTTTTCATGAAGAAATGCAACTCAAGGATGACTAGATAAGTTCCAGTCTCATTTCCTGAAACATATGCCTTTCGACCTGGAATAGAACAGAACCTTTTTCTGGAGATCACGTTACAAAGCCCAGTTTACAGGATATTTCCACTTCAGGGCTATTGGTAGAAGAAAAGTTGAACTAATATTTACTTTGGGGCTAAAGATCAAAAGCACCGAGTGAAAACATTGTTAACATTAACTCGCTCGACTGCCGAACATAAACGTACTCCTTATTGACCATTACGCATCAATGACACCGCTATCTTAAAAAGAACGCCTTGTGTCAACATTGTCTTCGTAAAATGACCGCCCGGAAGGTAACAACCTAAGAGGAAATGGCCCAAGCCTTCTAAAGCTTTCTTATTAACTTTCGCCTGAATTTGAAACCTACGAAGAAAGGTACGTTTTGCTAGGAATTATAAATTGCAGCCCAAAGTCAATTGCAAGGAAAATTTTGTTTATGGCATGGAAAATGAAGTATACGCATCCTAAATCAAATCTAGACTCTGTGTAGGAATTGAAATGTCTGACCTCTCGAAGTTCTTTTCAAGCGTAGAAAATCTATTTTACTTAAGCTCCTGCAGACTAAGCTGGATATTACTAACCCTCGGCATGGTTTAAAAATAATTTTGCATTCACCACTACACTTTGCTAGTTATTTGTCCATTATGATTTTATCCATCTAATCATCCACTTTTGTTTTATCACATTCAAAAGTTTTAGTAGCTAAATTTATGAATCACTGCTGTGGGTGGATAATTTTTTAAGATTTGCTTAGTTTAGAGAAGACGACGAATGCGAAGACGGAATTTTCGTTTCTTTGAGGAAGATTGTGATTGAGTAGCAGGATTAACACGAACTGCCTTTAAGAATCCACGGGCCAAATCATTAGCATCAGTAAATCCCTTTAGCACTGGGATGAGGAGCATATCACGACCACTTTGTCGAACTTCGCCCAAAACACGTTGAACTTTTTCCAAAGAGGATTCATCCTCATTTTGTGGGAGTTTGAGCCAATAGATTGAACTGAGGTCAATGTCATCTCCAGAAGGTTGGTATTGAGTCTGGGCTGCAGCATTGGATCGTGGCATAGGTTCTAGGTTCCGGTTCTGGCTCTGGTGGAGGAGGTGGTGGTGGTTCCTCTACGGGTTCTGGTGGTTCTTGGACCAGTCGTTGAGGTGGAACATAACGTGTAGGGGCTTGATCTTGTGGGCTGACATAGACGCAAGCCTTGTAAGGTTCTAAATTAATTCGAATCAAGGAATTAGCGCTAAAAATATACAAGAAGCATTTTGCTTGACTTGACTAACCGAAGTTTCCATTATCCCAACGCTTGAGTCGAGCTTTGTTGACGGAAGCAGTTTCTTGAAGAACATTGATGGCATCTTGTAAGGCTTTCTTGAAACTTTCCATCTCATTCAACCAAAACATCTTCCCTTCGTGCAATGACTTGGAACACGAGTTGTGTTTCTTTAGCCAAATCCTTAGATTGTGTCAAAAGTGTTCGAAGCGGTGTTTCAACATCAACGTCATGATGTCCATGAGATCTTAGTTCACTTTCATGATCAAATCCAGCCATCTGGTTTGAACTCATGCTTTCAGCATTTGGGAGTCTCTCTACGTCAGCCACATGAACAAATTCAGAATCGGGTGTGGGTGCATGGTGAATTTCATCATGACCAAGTCCAAGGGTTCCCATTTCGTGTTGGAGTCTTGTCTGACCTTGACCCCTGCCCTGCCCATGACCACCACTGCTCTGAGGAACGCGAACGAGATCTCCTGCATCATTTTCTTCAAACGAAGCGTCCTCTCCAAGACCTTGTTCTGCCTCAAGACTTTCAACCACGGAGTCCAGTGCATGCTTTCCCGCAAGACTCGATTCTTGAGCAGCGGCAATCGCGTCAACCTCAGCTTTCTCCATGTGTTGTTTGACTTCACCCTACATATTTTAAATATTTTATCACCCATTCTGTCTCAATGTTAATAATTTTTACAAACCCCATGGTGGTCACGCCTTATCCTCGCATCTGCAGAACGTTGAACAACTTGTGCACCCAGTTTAGTTGCTAAGTTTGAGGTATCGTAGGAATCAGCCTGCCTTTTCTCGATTTTATGTTCCAACCTACAGTTGAAGATTTCAACGTAGGCATTTATTCCGATGTAACACTTTAACATAATACTAAATGAAATTTTACTTGGTTCCACTGATATCTTCCCAACGAACTGCAGCAGCATCCGATACAGCTGGAATCATTAAAGCACTAACTACCCCAATTACCAAAATAACCCAAAGGGCACGACCGTCCATATTGATCTGTGAGTCTCGTAAGAAATTATTAAATTATCCCAGGTCTTTTATTAGCTGGCCTTTTTTAACCAACATGTGAGAAAAAATACCATCTACAGTAACATCAGTAGTTCTGAAACAACGAATTTTTAAATGAGTAGATAAAGTGTTGATACTAAACTTGACATTTTAGTTTTGACCTTGACAACCAAATTTTGAGGTCAAAATTGTATAATTTGAATTCATTTTTCGTAGAGTGTGAAAAATTAATTTTCAAAATTATGTATCCTGATATTTATTATAAAACGTACAAATTTTGTACATTCTGTAAAAGGTCAAGGTCTACGACCACATAAGTTGTCAGTTTCTAAAGGCAAAATTATTTGAAATGCGTTGAAGACATAGCTTGAGGTTTCTTTGAAAGGAAGAGAAGAAACAGACTTCATAATTTAGGTTTCAAGTTATCAGAATTGTCCAAGCGTTACAACTTTTCCATCAAACTCCGGTTGGCACAGTAGGAGACTAAAATGTTGTACTACCTACTCAACTTAGTTTTATGTTGGTCATAAGACTCTTCTTATTTAATGGCTTTTTGAGTTATGATATTCAGTTGACTACTTGACTTGACGGTGGTCCGAATCCTAGAGTGGAATGAAATGAAATACCCACCCACAGTTTGGGATAACTCAAGCGAAACTTGTTTAGGTCCGACCGAAAAGAGTCTGATATTCCCCGGGTGGAAAGTTTATTCAAGGCATTCGCATTGGAGTTCCGGGTGAAAGCATTTATTGACTTCCCGACTTGTTGAAGATTAAAAGACGAATCGAACCTTGACCATATTGCTAGCAGTGTATTTCTTATATGTCTACGGATTTTTGAAGCAATAATTCTCCATTCCATCATGATTCATTTTCTTAATGAAATTCTTGTGAAAATGGTAAGACTCCTTGTTTGCCAACTTTCTTTCAAATTTCTACGCCTACAATGTAAGACTAATGCAAAGTCAGTTCGAGTACACTCGGTGAAAATATATTCCCATTTATCTGAGAGTCAGCACTTTATCGTTCCCATTTTGACCCGGTTCGACGGTCAATCTTTTCAGAACGGAAATGTTCAACTTTTAGTGTCAAACACTCCACACATTTGCTCGGTTTTATTTCACCCGCAGAATGGGAATTCGAGGCGAGAGCGTGAGCGGGAGTCCAAGTCCAATGGCGAGAAAAGTCTTGTGAAATTTTTTTTGTGTTGGACAAGAGGATTGACGGGATATGGGAACGAAGGATATTATTTTTATTTTGTACGTAGACTAGAGATATGCTGTGTTGTGTTGTGCTGAGGTCTTGAATTGTAAGGAATGTGCTTTCTTCTGAAAACCCTACAATAATAGAGTGTCATTCAGTTTAGCAGTCAGCCACGGAGAAAGTCAAAAGAGGAGGACAGGCATGAGAGAGAAGTTGACATCCGGAAAGAATGTGGCCCACTGTTTATCACTTTGTCTAGATACAAAAATTGCTTTCCTCACGTACGTACGTACGTAGCATCACATCTTGTAATCCCACAAACTGGCTGGTCTCCCAGGAGTCAAGAACAGCAAGGATTTTGCATTCCATGAATTTGCAAAGCAAATCCTCAATGTACCCGAGTCAGCCAAGCAATAAGAAAACTTCAGAACTAGCTCAAGTGTATAAGTTTTCCAGTAGTAGCAAATCCTTAAAGTTTTCAAAGTTACCACACGGGACAAATTATAATAATTTTGTTATTAAACTAAAAATGACAAACCAGGTTGGAACAGCAAGGATTTTTTGGAGGGTACACTAATGAGCAGATACAGAGTAGCGGATAGGCTAAGGCTATAAGCTTCATGGGTACAAATTTTGTTTGTTTTCATAAATTTATTGCTCATTCGTTCATTTCAATCCTAATCCTCTGCACTCATGAATATTACCTAGTAGTACCTTTGTTCTTTCGAAATCCTACTAGTGGAATTAAGCTGCTTAGAATAAAGACCTCAAAACTCTAATTGCGCCCAACATACAATAATACATTTTGATCCTTGTACTACTATGGGGTTGGGATGTGTAGAGTAAATTCTTTATAAAATGCACAAACCACAGAATCACGTTACAAAAAGGAAACTGAGTATAAAATATTCTTCAACATGTCAAATAAACTTCTTTTCTCCAGAACTTGCACATTGCAAATGGCCTATGCTACGAACGACTACTGTAGTCAGCCAGACTTTCTCCTTGCTACAACAACAAGACATTAAATATAACGACTCCCTTCGCATCAGTACTCCTCATTACCAGCTTATTACCAGAAGAATAAACTATGCCAGGATGGTCTTTCTTGAGTCAGCCAGGCAAGGCTCTCCTTTCATCATTGCATACGGCATGCTGGATATTCTGAATTTGGATATTCACCATATGGATTTGATATATTACGGAAACTCTAGAAGACAAGACGGAAGAGAAAACCCTGCCTCGCTTTTAGAGAACATTATAAATGATCTAAAGCTTCCGAGCGTCCGGTTTAAGAAATGAGAAACAAAGAGGGTTTCATTTATTCAGAACAGAAGAGAATTATCAAAAAGTACTACGTGCTCATATTGTTTCGTTAATTTTAATTCTTGTCTGAGGCTAGATAGGCTTGGTTTCATTTCAATAGTAATTTCTTAATCCCAGAATTAAACAAGTAGTAGTCAATGCCAGAATGAAATGTAAAACCTTGTCTCTTTAAATTGAAATTACCAAGTCTCTGTTGAAGCATGATTTTGCGTTTCAACTGTTTTATTTGAATTTGTATGTAAAATACAAGTCGAACCTCATTAAAGTACAATTTACTCTGATGTGTATTGTCAGCTAATGCCATGTTAAACGACTAATTTTACTACCCTTGACTTGACTTCATTTTCAGTTGTGTGTAGTTTCGCTATTTTTATTAGCTTTACTACGTGGCGAGACTTTTCACTTTCAGCCCAGCCTGGTGATGAGTGTGTTTCATGAGTGATGAATGATATGGGATGGATCTGGCGAATTTCCAAGAGCAGTACTGCACACAAGCACCAAGTAACATTGAATGTGAATGTTGCAAATCCAATTGAGCAAAAGAACCATCTTGTATCGACTCAACTGTGAAAAAGGTGCATGAAAAAGGACTTGGACCACGTCCCATCCCATGCTGAAAAATACTTACTGCTTACTTTTACTTAGTCTTCTTCTCTTTTGTCTTACGAGAGAATTCCCTACTCATTGATCATTACGATTGCTGGAAAAGAATACAGGACATAAATCACGAGAGAATTGGATATTTTACTGCCGAATTCGTGCCTTGTGTGGGTTCTAGGCGGAGCAGAGACTATGCTCTGGAGACGGAAAGCCTTTTTAAACATTTCCTGTAGCGAACACGTGGCAAGGCATGAATTCCAATTTGATTTGAGATTGCGATTGTGAACAATTTTATAGCCTAAGGGGTTTGATTAGTATTTTCTGTTTGCACCAGTACTGATTATTTTCACCAGCAAGTCAAAGCTGAAACTTAATATTTCCGAACGGGTGGGCACAGTCAGTAGTCATAATCCTTCCAGTCATAAAAATTTGCAATTTCCGGCTCACTAAATAATGTTACGACCTGAATTTCCTTTACCAGCTTCACAAAAAAGTGCTAAGCTTAAGCTTGACACTTAAATCCCTCAGAATGCATAAAAACATCAAACATTCATACGAATCGAGAAAAAATACCATGTTAAAAATGTTAACAGGAGCAAAGTGCTCTCCTACTCCTTTTAATATCATTCGCGGATCAAAATAGAATGTAAAGCCAAGGCGGAGGTGAAAAGGGAAAGAGAAACATTTTTTATTCTTTGAGCTTTGGGATTCGATGATCTATTTTGAGAGAAATCTTTGACTCACTCACTTTGTCATTCTCCTTCAAGAGCCTCTTAGTTACTTAGTTTGCTATTTGAACTCAAATCCTTCCTTCCATCCCATCCATGGCATTCTAACTTATCTTCCAATTACATGCTGTAGCGTAGCCACTATCCTGAGAACCCACTTGAGGCTGAGGCATCTGGAAAGAGGATTAGGTCTGTAGTGTAGTGGTGGTTAAGAGTTGTAACTCAGCATAGGAAGGAGGATAAAATAACCACAGATGACAAGTTCCGACTTCACTTGAGAGGAGGAATGGAAAGTCAACTTGTAGAATGTGTACTACTTCTACAATATTAATGCCATGGAATGGGAAGAATAAGGAACTCTTACAAGGTAATTAACGTCAGCTCAATGACTATATTCAACAAAATCACAAAGAGATCTTCAATTAGCAACAGCAACAGAATCCGGGCCGGGATTTAGCTTAGGAATGGGAAAGGAAAGTGCCGTGGTCGTGGTATGCTTATGGTTAGTGGTTGAAAAGGAATTTCTTTCAACGGGTGCAACCTGTTAAATTCACTTTCATGAAATTAGGCCAATTTTCTTGCATCTTGGACCACAATAAGAATTTGTTGCATTTTCATATAATAATTTTTCAATTTAATCTCTCCCCTTATTCAAAATGACAAAAAATCTTTCAAAGTTTTCTTTGTAGTTCTTATTTGAAAATATGTAATGCATAGCAGAGCATGATAGACAGACACCTTGACTTCATACAATATCACATATGGGTAAGTTGTGCAATTTCGTCCAGCATTGATGGGTTAACGAGAAGGTGTACGAGCTTGTAGAATTCAAGTTTTTGATAGCATTTGAGTTTCCCAAGCGTGGTAGCCCCAACATGCACTGCACACACGAGATACTCATGGACTGCTGCGTTTCAATTTCGTTGCCTCCATGCTGTCGTGCATAGCATAGCATGATAGACAGACACCTTGACTTCATACAATATCACATATGGGTAAGTTGTGCAATTTCGTCCAGCATTGATGGGTTAACGAGAGGGTGCACGAGCTTGTAGAATTAAAGTTTTTGAAAGCATTTGAGTTTCCCAAGCGTGGTAGCCCCAACATGCACTGCACACACAAGATACTCATGGACTGCTGCGTTTCAATTTCGTCGCCTCCATGCTGTCGTGCAAGTGTAGATCAACCCACTGTTGAAAGCTGAATGGTTTTGGTTTTGCTAGCTTCTGGAATCCAGGGTTGTTTCCATAACTTTGAGAATGGGGACGGCGAGCCCTGATGAAAGAGTTGTGGGCATCCTTGGCAAAATTGAATGCTAGCTGTCTGGAGTCACTAATTCCACAGTCGTCGTTAGCTCCACCTCTATGTTCGTATACCGGCGACCTGTATTGGGAATTTACATCGTTAAAAATTCTAGACAATGAAAGTTTTAACCAAAACTTCCTACAACTAATTATTTTGTCGAAGCTTGATTTGATTGTTTACATTTTGGCAAGCAAATTTCTCGTCACGTATATATCCTTCAAGTTCTTCAAATCAAATCCGAAATGAAAATTTTTGTTTCATTTCATCAAGTCAAGGAAATTTTTCGTTAGAATTGACTCAACATTCCTTTGAAGGAACGAAAACTTCTAAACATTGAAATACGATCCAAATATTTGAAGTTTGATGATGTGATCTTAATGGAAATACAATATTCTTGCCAAAAGTAGACTGACTGACTGTCTGACTAAACTTGGATAAGTTTGAAACAAATAGTGGTAATATTGAGTTTGCATACCTCCAGAGTTGGTCGTGCTAGCTGGTGGGCTGAATCTTGCCATGGAAGCACAGCTCTGTTCTCCATAAGGACCCTCCCTGCAAACGAACAAAGTAAGAAAAGTAGTAGTCTATAGTAAAGTAAAGTTTATTTGCTTTTTCTTAATTCGAAAACTTTTTGTCTTTTTTCCATTCTTGCCCTCAGAGAAGAGCAGAGATATAATTTCATCACTTTGTCTGCCTTCCCGTCGTCAACGGGAGATAGGGAAAGAATTTGGATTTGGTTTGCTACGAACGAACATATGGAGAATGTGAGCCCAACTTTCACTCTGAGTCTTTTCTCTCCTCTTAAATCAAAACTTGTCACACGCCCCTGTTTCCGGGCCCTGACCATAAATTTACATTAAAAATTTAATTCAACCTAAACTTGGACAGTTGCAGTCTGCAGTTTCCGCAACTCTTCTGCCCTGTCCTGTCCGACAAGCTCAAGTTATTGGAGAAAGTCCTGTCGTATCATTTTCCTCAGGTCTTGTACATGTACACTTCATTTATTTCTAACATCTTTCAAAAAGACGTAGATTTGAGTACGACTCGACATTAACGAGGGTGAATATTCTCTGCGTGCTCTTAACTCATCTTTATCATTTGCCCACCGGGACTTAAGAACTTGGCATAGCTGGCAAGGCGGCATGACCTAGTCTTACCACATATTCTGACTTGATATGAATATGAGGCTTTCCTGTGTTGTATTTCAGTTTTAGTAAGATAAATTGAGACGGGTCACATTTGCTACTACTTCTACTTGAGTAACATTTACTTGGCCAGGCAGGAAAGGCGGAGAGACCGGAGATGTTCTCTTTCCATTAGCAAATTCCTTCCGAAATGAAATGTTTTTAATATAATCACCCTCAGGTCAGTTTACTTATATGTGAACTACGTGAGCAACTCAAACGTGATGCATTATGGTTTTTTGGGGGCAACAAAATGGATGCAATAACATAAACTCTAACAGCTCATTGCTATGGATTGGCCACACGTCATCCGGGTTGATGCTCCAGGTCGATGCCAAGTCCCCAGGACAAAAATAAAATTTGAGTGACAACAGCTGCCAATCGTTTTAGTGAATGCGTTCGTTTGTTTTCAAAATCTGACAAGGAATTGTAATGCAATTTCCGACCCCAGGAGCTATTATTGTTACAGTTGAAATTCTCATTCTCATTTATTTTTGTCGAGTCAGGAAAATACTCAATCTTGGAAAAGAGGCTTCGTTTAAGCGGGTCAGACTTAATGATTTCTGTAGAAATTGAGTCTTACGATAAAATTAAATGTGTGAGAACTCAGCCTGCGCCTGAACATGATCACACAGTTTGACAAATTCATTCGACTCTGCTCTGGTCTGAAAGTACTAAACTCTAAGTGGATTGAACTAAATTCTCAGCTAGAACCCACAAACATTTTCAATCAGGAGATTTTAATAGAATTCAGAATTCTTCCAACCCTTACACTGTAATTTGATGAAGGTAATCAAAAAGTTCCAATAGGGCAACCGCCTAGCACTAGCACTTAACTGAAATTGGTGCAATAGGAGACACGAAACTAATGAGAAGTCATCGTTTTCTTCCCATCACTCTAAATCGGTCGTAAACTACAACTAGGTTTCACTTTATGGGAGTATTTCGTAAATAAATGTATAAAATCGAGTCCTTTTCCCTCCTTCGTATCACTCGCGAATCGGCATCGTTAAATTTGTCCAGACAAGGTTGAGCTGGGGAATTTCTCATGTAAATTTTCTAGGATAGTATTCCAGTAGTAGTACTCAACGTAATTTATTTTTAGCTATGAATCATTTTTCTTGCTCATAAAATTGACATTGTATGATATTCTCGGTTCGGTTCGGGTTTTTATATTTATTTTCCAAAAATCGGAGCAAAAGGAAAAAAGGATTGAAGGTATATTTTTCTTGTAGATGCTTGAGTGACCAGAATTTGAGACTTTGTAATAAAAATGCAGAACGTGAACTTACCTCTGAGCAAGACGTGCTCTCTGCCTAGCTCGAGCAGCTCTTTTCTTTAAGCAGCAAATGACGAGGAAAGCCACGATTGGGAAAACGACTATGCTGGACACAATAGGCACGATGACCACCTCGGGACTAACTGCGTTAGGCAATTATAAGAAAACGTGGTTAGACTTTCATCTCATAACTTTATCGTATCTAACAAGGCGAAGGAAAATAGTATAACGCAAGGCATTAGACCGGAAAACTTGGCTAATAAACTATGTAAGTAGGATTCATGTTTTTTTCTTTCATAAGGTACAAATCAAATTTACCGTACGTTTCGCTTGCTGGACTCGACCTTTCAAAGAAATGTTTCTATAAATTTTAGTAGATGAACGAATGTCGTTGTAACCGCAGCCATATTACTCTGTACGTGTATTTTACTTGCCATTCCCGGAATTCTGTATGCTCGTACATACGTCTGATATGAATAGACTAATAATTCTGAGGGTTGTCATTTCGCTCTCACTTCACAGATGTTTCGTTCCCAACGGTTCGTTTCAATATAAGGCATTTTAATTCAAAACGTTTCGTGTCCAATTCGTTTCCATTTTCCACGTCATGTCATTCCATGTCAACTGAGGATGGGTTGAAATACTTAATTCCAAGAACTCAGACTATGCATGTCTTAAAGTCCCCTGAATGTAAATTTATTAGTTCAATTGAAGCATTTTAGTTTCACAGTTCATTCTTCATCTTACTTAGCTTCGTAGTTCTTACAGAGTCTGATTTGATGGATTTTTAAACAAAGACTCTATTCGGTATTATTGGAACTTTCGAACATGAATAGTTTGCCTTGGTCATCCACAAGATCTAAATCCTGAATCGGATGAATAATTTAAGGAACTAATTTATATCGACCCAAAAATCTGTCTGCATCTATCAAAATTTCAGAATTCTTTCAGCCTACCCAATTAAAAACATATATACACCCCATCCTTAGTGTTCTAATAAAAATACAAAAGTTTAAGGGTTCAAGCTCGATCGGCTCTAACGGCAACCTCACTGTCTTCAACTTGAAGCCTTAGACATTCAAGTTTCTTAGGATTTTCTTTTCCCATTAAAATTCTCTTTGTTAGATCAATATCTGAGTTTTTACATTAAGGAGAAAGCATTCCGCACATGACTTTCATTGTGTTTTATCTCAATCGTCTCGTCGCGGTAAAGACGCGAGGCGAGTTTTTGGGTAGTGGTAGTGCAGTGCTCCTTTTTCTACTTTCAGTTCTTAAACATAAAAGAAAATGTGGGGCTCTCTCAGCATGCTAAAACGTATTGAATTAAATAGACATGGGACCTCCGATCAGACATAATGGTTGGCACTGTAGGATAAACGCTCAAAGTGTGGAATTTTTAATTTAAAATGTATACCAGATAGTGTGGCACGTGGAATTTAAATATTCAGACAGGTACGGGGTAGATCAGATAATGTCGATACTTTGTCAACTTTTATTACAATAGTTTAAAAATATATAAAATTGTTATTGAAATTGCATGCCAGTCACGAATATTAATACTTATAAAACACACCCAATAATAAAATCTAGATGATGTTCTCTTAATCCGTATTTTAGAAAATCTTTTTTGTACCAAATTTATTTTTAGACACACCTATAGATCCATATTGACCGCATTCCCAAAGTCTAGGGATTCCAAAAATTTGAATATGATATTTTTCCGTCGCGTCTAGCATCTCAAACTTTGAACTTTGAATTTTCTTCTCATAAAGATTCTCAACTCGCTTTCGCTTTCCTTTATAAATCTCTAGATTGTCTTGGATTATTTTATTGCGGTCTCATAATTCACAACTAAGGTGAAAAAGAATGGGTTAACTCTTTGATGAACGAGTTGGAAGAACAGGTAAGAATAAAAAAAAGTTTTTGGAACACGCCAACTCAAAGAGCGTGGTGCAGTGCATGAGAACAATTTACTCTCTTGATTCTTTTTTCCTCGTCGACAGGAACGGAAGATTTAGTAGTGAGGATTTTGAGCATAGCATAGCGTGTGCCCGAGTCCCGTGAAAATCGTTTTTCTTCTTATTTGTTTTCTATCCCGATTAACTTTCCCTTCGTTTCTCTCTGTAGACATGTTAGCTCATCCCTTGGGTCACAGTTACCAGGTAGTAGTCACCTAACCACATTTTTTGTTGTTGCTGCTGGTTCCTACTCATATCGTTTACTTAAATCCCTTTGAGTCCCAAAGAGTCATTTGGTGGTCAATTTAACAAAAATTTATCCCCACTTATCTAAAGTAGACAAACAGACAATTTTGTTTCACCACTTTCTATTTTCTACTTTCCTTTTAACCTTTCCCTTCCTTTGTGTCAGATTAAATCCAAGAGAAAAAAACTTTCGGGGCATTAAACATTCAGAGAAAGAATTTGTTCAGAGTATTCGGACTCACTTTGCTCTTTTCTATTCTACTTGATTAAGTTTAGTAAAATATGGAGATAGGATTCAAAGAAAGTTTGTATATCACTTTGCTAAGTACAGCTGCTAGGCAGAGGCTAGAGACGAGGGAGGGATTGAAAGAATGAAAGAAATTAGTGAGACTGCAACATGGATTGGCACTTTAGATTTTAGAACTACTATGTCCGACACACCAACAGCAGCAACGATCAATTTATTCCCAGATGGGAGCATTCAGGGAATAAAAAGTCCCAGGAGTCTTATAGCGCTCAGACTGCGAAGCCGAAACCAAATGGCTTGCAATATGCAGTGTAGTGCAATTACGAATATTAAGATTCGATACTTTATAGAAGAGTAAGACGAGAGCGAAATTGGTTAACATGGATCACAACGGCAATGGCTGATTTTGATTAGATTTTATTTGAAGGTCAGACAGGTGAAAAATTTGAGATGTGGTCTTATGTGAACTAAAAATCTTGATACACCCGTTTGATATTAAATCTTCTACAAGTTGGCTTTGTATTTTTTTATATTTAGAATAAATTCTTGCAATAGCTTACCCGTTGGATAGACAATGATGACTCTGGTGCGGTTTGGAATGATGCCTTCATTCCAAACACTCATCTCATGTTTTCTTTTTCATGCCCTACTCCACTTCACTCCTGACCCCGGTTCAACCGAATTCCAGCTCTCAACTAATTTTCCATTCACTCAACAAGTAACTTTCTCCTAGTACTGTCCGGAGAAATTTAACGCTTCAGTATAGTACTTGATGGATAAAATTGGTTGTAGAACAATGTGGTTAACACGCAACCCTGGAAATTGTGTGCTGATATATTTCCAATTCCAGGAAAAAATGTCAATGCACATGCAGAGACTCAGACAAGATCCTAATGAAATTCTGTCATATTTCTCGATCAACGAAAAGTTTTATTTGTTCCATACACACGATTTGTCATTTATCACGAATAGGAGAACACAATGGACACACGCAAATGTCCTGGATGCAATAACACCACTTTTCTTTCTCTCTGGTCACTTTGTGCATTTGAGATTATTCCGAGATCACTCAAAAACTTGAATCACCCACCTCACACACCTGCGACACAAAAGGGACAAAGAGAAATGAAAGGCTAAAGAAATCATATTTCTTTCAAACTAAGTTTCTAAGGATTCTAATAGCTCCGATTTCAAATAGCTCTTTTCACAAGGAGTTACTTACATACGATTGTACAGAAAATTCTTTTATTCATGAGCACTGCAGTGCAGGTGAATAAGAATTTGTCACGCGTGACAAAAAATTATAAATTTTCTTTTTTCTACAATGTAGCGAATTATTGCGTAATAAAAATATTTATTGGGACTGTTGTAGTGGATCACTTACCTCGTTAATATTTATTCCCCTCTGGAATTCAATACTATTACCACGACACGTCCATAAACTTTTAATGTCAAATGTCCTTTAAAGTTTCAACTCCAATTTATCGCTGCAGCAGAACCTTATGAAAGTTTTTGCAAATGCAAGATAAAAATTTTGTGAACCACTTGAATGTACGGAATAAATACTTTTTACTTTGTCAAACACTTACCTCGTTAATATTTATTCCCCTCTGGAATTCAATACTATTACCACGACACGTCCATAAACTTTTGATGTCAAATGTCCTTTAAAGTTTCAACTCCAATTTATCGCTGCAGCAGCAGCACCTTATGAAAGTTTTTGCAAATGCAAGATAAAAATTTTGTGAACCACTTGAATGTACGGAATAAATACTTTTTACTTTGTCAAAAACTTTACATCACAATTTAATGATATTTTTCTACAGTAAGAATAAACCTGGAGTTGTATATTTTTTAAAGTTTTGCATGAATCTGGTTCTTCCGTGTTCAAAAAGTTAGGTCTTCCCTGAACTCTGGAAACTTTTCAACTGTGAGCTTTGGGATCCGACGTTCGGTTCTCTGGTCCAACTAAACTAAACTATTATCCAAAACTTGTATGCATTCCCTATCCCTCGCTGCTACTCTGGTCTATTCCGTTCCGGCCCGGGCAGGCGGGCATCCTTTTGAGTTTCACATTTCAATACTCATGCGTGTTTTCATTTAACTAATGCTAAAAATACATGTTTCTTTAAAAATTAGAGGAATAAACCTTTCTATTTACTATAATTTAATGAAATTGCGTGCGAAAAGTTCATAAAAACTGAAATTCCTTCTAATTCAATATCTTTATTTCCTTATCTCGTAATGCTGTATAATTCTAATGCCTTGAAAAGAGTATGAAGCTAGGACTAAGACTACGCTAAAAATTATTTTACGATTTTTCCAGACAAATAAGCATCAAATCTACTTATTACATCTGGGCTGCCACACCCATTGAAGTTACTTTACATTGCATTTATTTAAGGATAAGCCTAAACCCAGGAAGTCATCCCGCAGAATTGAAAGGATTGTGCTGTGCGTGAGTCCTTTGAATAAAACACTCACTCCTCACATAATTGCATGGTTAATGGCTAATAGCTCGTTTGATGGGTAACGAGGGGTTAGAAACTTTCTTTTGGAGAAAGTCGTCGGACAAAATTCTCACAACCAGCAGTTCTCGTATAATTTTATGTCTCTAAATGCTTTCACCTATTCACCCGCATTCGCAAAGGTCAAAATGAGAAAACATTCATGACATGTACCGTACTGGCTATTCAACTTTAAATATCAAACATAAAGTTGTACAAATTATAAATATGAAGAAAGGCTTCGGTTTTGGAAAGTTCTATTTCAGGTTCCAATGCATACAAAATTGATGTTTCCAAACTTTGATTTGAATTTTGTATAAGTCATTGCTCTACACGACAGAGCTACTCTATAGTGAGTGACAAATATTAATATATTCATAAATTAAATACACAAGGACAGAAGGAAAGCTAATTAATTCTCAGAGCAAGCAAGACTCACAAATCTAATCAAGGAGCAAAGGAATGATGTGAGGCCTCTCTGACTGGCTTGTGCCTATTCAGAAGCGAATTTGAATCTGAGTGAATGAAGGAGGAAATTGGAGTGACGCATTTCATTTGTCCCGATTAAACTACCACCCGTCTTTGTACAAAACTTCTAATTTATTACGTACTCACTCTCTAGAGCGGATGAGGAATTCAACATTCTACCTCAACCTTTTGAAAATCCAAAGCGTGGTCGTTTCATGAATGTAGAAGCAGAGTCAGTCAGTCAGTCAGTCCATGGATCAGGAAATTTGTTCCACTCATTTATCCATTGTTCTTTGTGTGACTTAAAGGCTTGAGGGGTTTTGGGAATAGAATAGAAATAGAAATGTACAATCAAATCCAGGTCGCTCAGAACTAGAAATGTAGTACACTGGAACCAGAACCAGAATCAATTTGATTTCCTTGTACATCCTTTGCCAAAAAAGCCCGGAGTGTACCGGCAAGTTAATTTGATTGATTCTATCTTCCAGGGTTAAAAACTAATAAGACATCATTTCAATTTTAGTGTTTCATTTAGTCCAATTAATCTACATATGGTTCCCATATTCTTCTGTGCTGTGCTTTATAATTTTTGACATCATGCCTAGAGGGCAATTCATAATTTGTTGCTTCTCCAGATTCTTCAAAGCATTCATGGTGCAGCCATATCAAAATTTGACTACAAAGATTTTATAACACTTGAAATCCAGATCCAATTAACCTCAGTTAGATTGGGAAACCTTGAGCACAATTAATCATTCTGAATTTTCTAATAGTGTTGAAGTGGTAATTGACCAAACCGCTTTTTCCGGAATTGTTTTATTCATTCCTCTTGAGAATTAGTTTCGGCGACCAGGAACAGATTCTAGGTCGAAACCTCACATCATTGGCCCCAGAACAGAAGCAGAGGGAATTAATGCGTTGAATAGAAGAGGAAGATTTTGAACAAGGCATTTGAACTCAACTTGTGCACTGAATCCTTAATGCTCCCTAGTACTCGTAGGTGGTAAGGTTGCTGAAATTGGCAATTCCCATCCGCGATGCCCATTTTACTGGCTCGGTTTCGGGTCTGGCCATATCCCAGTACGGCTCAATTCAAAGAAAACTGCAGAGCAGAGAATTTAATCATGTCGAGTATGAGTGTAGCTAATGCAATAAAAGTTGACGTACTTCGTTTGAGAACAATGACAGGATTCTTCGTAAAACATAGTTTGGAATACAGAGTGAGTAAAGTGGATGGGGTAATAAATGGATGATTCCACAAATAACAATAAAAATCTGTGCCTCACCCAGATGGCAAGGAAAGGTTAAAAGTTTATGGACTTGGATGGGATGGATCAGAATCGGAAAATCAGATTCATTGATCACATTTACTTGTGGAGGTTCTTGTCATATCATGTCAAATGCACGACTTGTGCCCAATCTTAACTTCCTATCTCTGTCATGGGTCAAAGGTCAAATTAGTGTTGTACCTTATTTCATAGTAGAATTCTGGAGTTCATTTGTTCCATAATGCATCACTTTGGTTCTAAATGAAGTAAATATTTTAAGGCAAGCTTATAAATTACTCATCAAAAGTTTTTTGGAATCGGGTCTGCTCTGTGTTGAGCTAAATTGTAGATCTTGCCCTTAGTTGCCACAAACAGGACTTTTTTTATTCCTACAACCTTGGCCTAAACAAGTGGTAAACACTTAATTAACCACCTTAGCTGTAGTGAACTTGACAGAAAGGCAATTTGGAATTGGAAAAATGTGTTCTGGTGCTAGAAAGATCTTTGTCAACGACATCCCTTTCCTTGTTGAGTGCAGCTAGTGCTCAATTTACTTCACCAAACTCCAAAGGAGAAGAAATAATCACTTTAAGCTCCCAAGGGTGCTATTTTCATGGCAAGGTTTGGGAACTGATTCATTCTTCTCAGATCGAATGGGAAAAAGGACATTTGGCAGTGGGTGGAATTAACAAATAATGGATGGCCATTTCTTTCTTTGTCGATCGGAGTAGGGCAACCGAGACTTTCTCCATGTCAGGACTCAAAGGATTCCTCTCAATCTCTTTGGGTGAAAAGAAAAGCAATGGGATTCCAAATTCCGATTGAGTGTGTGTGCGTGTGCCACTCTAGAATTCCGTATTTGACTTCTTAATAAATTTATACGAGGATCTAGAATTCTAAATCCTCTTCTGCCTGATCCAAGTTAGGTTGATTACTTTACTCCACATGCATAATTTGTGGAGCATAGGGGATTCAAATGTCGTATTTGAAGAAATGCGTGAGTAAGATGTATTGATGATGGGAAAATTAACAGTTGCAGTAAACCAAACCTTAAAATTCCCAATTGAACGCTCAAAATTCTAAGAAATGTATTGATGCTTTATCGGTTTTCACCAAATCATTTATAAAAACATGAACCCCGCTTTATGTATATGGGCTAAACCTAACCCAGATATGAGTATGGGCTGAACCACGGGATTTTAGTCAGCTCAATCCGGATCGTGAAATATTTGTTCAACCCAAGTCTGCATTCTGCAAACGTGGGCTTGCTTGTTCAAGCCGCCATAAAATCTGAACTCGTATCTCCAGGTAATCTAAATTCAATGCAAACTACTTTCCGTTATTGCTTACTTATGAAATCGAACAAATCATTTATAAAAACATGAACCCCGCTTTATGTATATGGGCTAAACCTAACACAGATATGAGTATGGGCTGAACCACGGGATTTTTGTCAGCTCAATCCGGATCGTGAAATATTTGTTCGACCCAAGTCTGCATTCTGCAAACGTGGGCTTGCTTGTTCAAGCCACCATAAAATCTGAATTCGTATCTCCAGGTAATCTAAATTCAATGCAAACTACTTTCCGTTATTGCTTACTTATGAAATCGAAGGAAATCTAGGGACTCTATTATTTTGCATTTCCCTACTCTCATTCCCGTACCTCACTCACAGCTAAAGCAAGCATCGCTCATGGAATTTGAATCCTTATATTGAATGAAAATGGAAAATCTTGACATTGATGAATTTCGGATTGAGGGACCAGGGACAAACCAGTAGAAAAGTTCAGAGTTTAAGCGTTCTTTTAGAACTATACTAGATATTTGAATTTTTCGCAATTCAATCAAGCTAAGGTTCAGAAAATGTTAAAATAATATTGCAATATCAATAGTAGTTTAATCAAAAATTCATCATCTGTTAATTTTACACGTCTCTTCCGACGAAGGCTTCATAATAAAAGTGCCTTCTTATGAAAAACTAATCTAAGTTTAGATCATACATATCGTCAAAATTCATACCCGTTCGGTGTACGGCTTAAACTCGTCAGTACATTCTTATTACAATCTGTACAGAATTTCATTACAAATATATGAAATCTATACAACCTAAACATACAGAAAATTGCTTGCTTATAAAACAATGTAATTTATTCCAAGTATTTAACAAGTAAAATTCTTCATTGATTTTCGCTGCTTGGGTTTCACAGGAATTTCACCCTTGGCTTGTCAAAGTTTAGATCATACATATCGTCAAAATTCATACCCGTTCGGTGTACGGCTTAAACTCGTCAGTACATTCTTATTACAATCTGTACAGAATTTCATTACAAATATATGAAATCTATACAGCCTAAACATACAGAAAAATGCTTGTTTATAAAACAATGTAATTTATTCCAAGTATTTAACAAGTAAAATTCTTCATTGATTTTCGCTGCTTGAGTTTCACAGGAATTTCACCCTTGGCTTGTCATCATCGCTCAGTTTTCAATCAAAAGTTTTTTTTTAAATAAAATCCTTTGCAAGCTCGAAGAATTAGGATGAGCTTCGCACATTACACACGAGTCAAGTAGACAAACAGAAATAAAATATAATTCACAATTCTATTCACCCAAAGGTACAATTTGATTCAATGTTGAATAGTTGAATTTATCTGGTAGTATGCTCTCGATGGAGGCAGGTGCAGGTATGTAGGGGTAACTCACATGAGACGTTATTTTCTATTTGATTTAAAAGCAAAAGCAAGTTTTACTGTCAACTCTCTCCATTTTCTCAGCTCTGTTCTGAACATGTTTTGTCTCCAGTTGCTGAGTCTTGGAGTCCCGAATGAGTCGTAATAAGTCAAAGAAAACCTTGTCCACATTTTCTCTCGTCTTGGCTGAGGTTTCAGTGTAATTCACTTTCCAGTTACGTGCCATGTAGTCTGCTTGAGACTTTTCTATTTTTCTTCGATCATTCAAGTCACATTTGTTCCCAATGAGGAGGAGAGGAACCGAGTCTGTGTTTTTCACTCGAATAATTTGTTCTCTGTAGAATACAAAAACAATAGGTATAAAATTTAGTTTGTTTACACTGCAAATATTTCCGTTTTATTTGCAAGATGCTAATTTAGTAATTTTTGTCAATAAGCGAGGTTAAAAATATGATTCAACCCATCCCGACCTCCAGAAAGAGAGTGAGTAATTCTACAAATACTAAATTCAGGCACACTAATGGACATTCCTTCCAAACACAGGAAACTTTAGACGGAAAGAATTAAAACTCGTAAATCAAATCCATGTTTAGTCCACCGACACTTCTGCTGATAACGTTCAGGTGAAAAATTCGTCAACCAGTCAAGTCAAGTCTCACCTCATTTCCCTGCAAGCATTGAGACTATTCTCTTCTGTGATGCTGAATACAGAGAGGAAGCCTTCACCTGAGCGGAAGTAATTGTCTCTAATTGCTGCGTAATCCTCTTGCCCAGCCGTGTCCAAAATATCATACTTGAATCTCTTCACCATCAAGGATTACCTGTGGGAAGAAGAAGCAAACGCTCATCAGAACAGAACAAATCTCGCCTTACTACTAACATTTTAAATTACAAGCTACGTTGCACTATCCACCCACTGGACAGATGACTTTGAGTTATTACGGAACAACCCTTACCGTTACTTTCGGTTTCGAACCAGGGAAGCGTAGTTAATATAAAAAAAGTATCACTAGCGTAAATTTGATTAAAGAAGAAGCAAACGCTCATCAGAACAGAACAAATCTCGCCTTACTACTAACATTTTAAATTGTAGCTACGTTGCATTATCCACGCACTGGACAGATGACTTTGAGTTATTACGAAACAACCCTTACCGTTACTTTCGGTTTCAAACCAGGGAAGCGTAGTTAATATAAAAAAAAGTATCACTAGCGTAAATTTGATTACCCTTGTGAAGAACCGGCCTAAACAATGGGGATTGTCCACAATAGATTTTTATTCATAATTCACAACCGCTAAAGTGTCATCTACGTAAACTACTCACTTAGCAAAACAATGAAATAAATCAAATTCATTCAAAGTGGAAGGAAAGTAGACTTTGAGTCGGGAACTTTTCCCTCAGCTTTCTATTTATTCTTAATTCTCACTCATTGTTGTCAGCACTGACTGTGTGAAAATTTCCGGCTTCAATTTGAAAAAATACACTTGGTGATATTAATCTCCTTAAACGGTTGTCAATTTAATTCCCATATAGCATGAGAGAAAACAACGATTAAATTTAGCGTAATTATAATTACTACGACTTTTCTCAGCGGGTAGAAATTTCTCTCGTATACATTAATACTTCTTGCTGTCAATAAGTTTGTACGCTTGATTGAACATTTGGCCTAAAAAAGGATGTGGTATAGAAAACCCAAGCTTGGTGCATTTTATTGCGATTGAATTTATGGAATAGGAATATGACTTACTTTTTTTCTATATGAGTCTGCTTTGGTGGGTTCATAATTTTCAACAAACTCATCATACATGAATTGGAGAGTCAGAGCAGATTTTCCCACTCCACCAGCTCCCACCATTATAATCTTGTAGAGTTGCGGTGGTGAAGTTGATTTTGTATCTCCTCCATTAGTTGAAGATTGACGAGTTGGACTCCTTTGAAATCACAAAATGGGAATCATAAAATAAAATAACACCGTGTTGGGTTTGGCTTTGGCTTTGCAGTAGAATAGAGAAAGCCATTACAACCACTATGAGTGTATTAAATTCAAGAGCGAGAGAACAGGGCTGGGCCAGACCAGAAGTCAGAAAAGAATTAACTTTAATCATCACACATACAATATTCACCGTTATGAACTACGTGTTACGGTCATATTATACGTTGTAAGTGCTAGTACCAGTCAGCCAGCCAGCAGAGCGGATTTGATGGCATATTTCACCTGTCAAAATTTTCTTTTGAGTAAAATTTTTTCTTTTGCCAGGCAGGGATTTGAACTGATATTTTCATTTTGTACTAATCGTGAGCAGCCACCCTCGCAATTTTTGCTGGTTGCATTGAACTGAACTTCACAGGAAAGGAATTTAATCCTCAGTTCAGCTTAGCTCAACAATTGCGTGTGTGCAATTTCTTCTATATTATGACAGCCGTTAGTTCGTCTGTTGATAAGAATGAGGAGCAAAGAAAACGGTTCTCATTCACACATAGTTGAGGCTAAGGCTGGATGGTGATGATGCACCTTGTGTTGGTCAAAGAAGTTATGCTTGACCGTCCCATTAAAACTGCACTGCATTTTTCAAGTAATTCAACATTCATCATTATGTGCAATTACTACAGTGTCACACAAGCACAAGCAGTCAGAGCTGTCTGTGCATCCGTGTTTTCTGCATGCAAAACAAACAGACTCGAACTATATACTCCGGCTTTTGGTGTAATGTAATATGACAGGTATTCATGTCAAAATAACGTAGCTTCATTTCTCCGCACTTTAGAGCTGTTTACATTTCGGGTAATTGCGATTTAACTGGTAATACGGATTTATTTTGTGGTGAAATATGTAAGTAGAAAGTAAAGTTTGAATACTGTGTTTGAGCGATGACTGGAATAATTTAAAATAGGCAAGAATATTCTACCCTAGGTAATAGTTGACATGCTCTTTTAATCATGTGCTCCCTATTCATACAAGAAATATGTACCAAATTATTAATTTCTAATCCATGTAAACTGTGTCAGTTGACATAAATTAGAACGCATTATACACTTGTAGTTGTAANTCATACAAGAAATATGTACCAAATTATTAATTTCTAATCCATGTAAACTGTGTCAGTTGACATAAATTAGAACGCATTATACACTTGTAGTTGTAACCACATGATTTCATCTCCTTTATGTCATACGAGTTGACAATCAAATATCTGATCTCGGTCGGCCACACCTTACGCAATGAATGCACTGAGCGGAGAATTGAGACTAATGTGAATTTAATTCCCTTTTGGGGTCGGGACACTGAGGATTTTGGCATTTCAATTTACCCTTACCCCGCCCTTACCTTAACCCTAGATTTACATTGTTGGATTAAATTGGATTTGGTAAAGTGCGTGATTATGTATGCAATTCAAGTAGAGTATTGTAGCACCGTGGTTGGCAAGTGATTATACGGTGCGCGATGCATTGTTGCTTTATATTACAACGTACGACTACGCACTCCATTTTAGCCTGAGGAGGGTTAGAACACTACACGCTACACTAATGCAGGACATTCCATTTAGTATTCATCAAAGCAAAGATGAACAACAACTCCTTCCTTCGTCTTATTACCATTTACCATTTCTTAAGGACAGGTTTTAAACGAGCAGAAATTTTAAAGGGAAGGCTCGGCTCGGCGTAGTCAACTTAGCCCTGGTATTTGGGTTAGTGGCACGGAACGCTCTGTGGTTGATTGTTGAGGTGAATAAGGGATGCGGAAAATTTCATTATTTATTTCTTTATCTTCCTTTAGTTCCTACCCACTCCTCTTGTCTTTAAGAATTAACAATTGATGAATCCTTTCTTCCTTTAGATTAATTATAAGATTAATGAGTAATTAATTACAAATTGTTTCGGGTTGTAACATGCTGAGTCCCTGAGCGTATTGGAATTTTAGATAAGAATAATACATGCGTAAGACAGCAGGAAATGCGGCTAGCCGAGTATGCAGTACTTATTTTGTGCTGTGTACAAAAACACAGAAATTCCAGAGATTCTACTGAATTGTCCATAAGAAAATGAAATGAAAATAGTTTTTCGTCAACCAATCAGGTTGGAATGTAGTGCTTTTCATTTTTAGTCTCAATTTACCTCCCGTTAGAGAATTTTGATTCTCGGACAAAGCGTCTAAGTTTTCCCCATTGGTTATTGAGCCCATTTCCGGTCCTGAGTGCAACTCTCCGACTCTCTTGTATAAAATTGACCCTGAGGTCGTGAACGCTTGTCCTCCAAGGCATTTTCACAAAACAGAACAAATTTCAAACGTGTGTCTCAAAAATTCATGTTCTAACCCGAACTT
>WJEZ01000535.1:0-26485 GCA_009869925.1 Thalassaphorura encarpata
TATCTTGAGCTGCACTCGTAGCAGAAAAGCTGGTACCCGGTTGGTTATCTTGAGCTGCACTCGTAGCAGAAAAGCTGGTACCCGGTTGGTTATCTTGAGCTGCAGCTGGAGGTTCCTGAGCGGGTTCATTGCTTTGTAGAATTAATATTTCCCTTAGTTCCGCGACTTCTCTGTTCATAAATCAGATCACATTACTTAATATTTGTTAACTCATGATCCGGCTCTCAAAATAAGGTTTAAATCCTTACTTTTCAATTGATTCTTCCATATCCCGAAGACTCTCCAGCGTTCCATTCCTTAATTCAAGTTCGTCCAAATTTTCCGAGTATCCTCTTCGATAGTCATCGCAGAGTCTTCTGTTTTGGGAAAGGAAAACATTATTAAATAGTCAATGATCAGACACGACAATACTTGAAACTTACTTTAGTTTATCAGAATCTTCTCTTATGGACTCACAATCGGGGCGAGGGCAAACTTGAGGTGTTGGAGAGGCGGGCTGATTGTGCTGCAAAGGAATATGCGGGTTGTGGATAGCATATTCTAAACGACGAGGATAATCACCTCCAGTAGATGCTTTGGCTCCAGCATTAGATTTTGGAGGCTTAAAGTAAACGTTCACAGTTGCTGTTGTTGACTGGTTTAAATTAAAACCATCGTCACTCCCTGTTCCTGGATATGTTGTTGACTGGTTTTGGTTTAAAGTAAAACCGTCGTCACTCCCTGTTCCTGGATAGTGTTCGACTACATGCGGATTTACTTTAATGAGCTTAGACTGTTGGCAGAATTTTCTACACTGAGGGCAATACATCGATCTAAAAAAAGCATTTGCCTGATTATATTTCTGAAATATCATTCCGAATGTCAATATAGAAGTTTGAAAATATTACTTCTTCTGGTGAAACCATTGCGCAATGCACAAACGGTGGAACATGTGTCCACACGGAGTCACAACCACTTCCCCAGCCTCACCTAGTAATTATACATAGTATTAGTTAATGCAACAGTAGAACTCTTAAAAGAAAGAATAAACAAACCATCGCGAATATCCTTGGACGGATGTTTCCCTTTTTTCTTTTTTCCTTGTGGAGGAGTTGCCACCACAGTCTCAACAACAGCATCCGTGGCAGCCGCACTGGCTGATCCTGCAGCCTCAGCTGGACGTGTCGTCACCGTCCTTTGTCCGCAATATTCCGGTGGAGCAGGAACTTCTAGGCAATCGTCGCAGATTGAACATCCGTAACCCATGGCCAATGATTTCAGTTCTCTTTCCTTAAACAAATCAAATCAGATCTCTGGAGATTACTTCAAATTAAAATGTGTCAACTTTCTTGAAACGAAAGGGCAACTAACTTGACCTTACTTCATTTCATCAATCTACAACACTCGAGCAATTTAGTTCCGGTTAATTCCTGAAAATGTAATAGCATTTTGACAGGAAAATATCATCCATTAATTTCGATTGATGAATATATGGGCGACGTAATTTCATCCCGAAGTAGGGAAAGTAGTCCGCAATATTCCGGTGGAGCAGGAACTTCTAGGCAATCGTCGCAGATTGAACATCCGTAACCCATGGCCAATGATTTCAGTTCTCTTTCCTTAAACAAATCAAATCAGATCTCTGAAGATTACATAAAATTAAAATGTGTCAATTTTCTAGAAACGAAAGGGCAACTAACTTGACCTTACTTCATTTCAACAATCTACAACACTCTAGCAATTTAGTTCCGGTTAATTCCTGAAAATGTAATAGCATTTCGACAGGAAAATATCATTCATTAATTTCGCTTGATGAATATATGGGCGACGTAATTTCATCCCGAAGTAGGGAAAGTGCTCATGTTCAAAATAATAAAACTACTACTTGGAAGATGCTGATGCTGGATGAAACATGCACTAGGGTTATGTACTCATCAGTCATCATGTAAACTACTGCACTCGACTGCACTCCACATTGCATGAGCTTATCATCATAATTTCCAAGTTTCCATAATAAATAATAGTTTTATGCAAGTTTGTAATTTTCAGGAGGGCTGTGTCTTGTTCTATTCTACTGTATAATTGTCCGTGCCAACAATGAGCTTTCACTCAACTCATCTCAAGAGAAATGCATGGAAATGCCACACAACACAACTACCCCACGTCCTCTTCTACATGCATAGTTTTAATTAGAAACTTTTAATGAATCTAGTTTCCATTGACGCAGTCAAGAACAAGTCAGAACCGGAATCCATGTCTGATGACAATAAGTGCACCCTCATCTCATGCTATGACTTATTAAATATCCTTCCTTCCTATTCTTTATCAATTTCCATTCATTGATTCTTTTAACGCCCTCCGTGTTACGCGACCAGGAGGAATAATGAGGCATTACTTGTGCATAACAGACTTTCGTTACAGCTAATCTCCAATTATCCCTCGCTCTGAGATTCGGAAAGAAAGTTGAAACTTTTGTTAAAATTAAAATGCAAGTACAGGAACAGATTGCTCATATTTATTCACTTGGCTCGGCTCTTTTGTTTTTTATATTGGGTTATTATTTTGATCCAAATTTCTAATTGAAATAAATTTTGAGAAGTAGGCGTATTGTCTTGTGCTCTGTGGCCAAATAATTCTTACTTCTTTCTACCTTTTACTCTCACATTTATCCTTGCCGTGTTCGTTTTCTATTTTTGTGGTCAAATGTGCTAGCGGTACTACGAACTGCTAGAAAGCATAAAAATGACAATAATTTGCAATCAAGGTGAAATGAAGCTACCTGGGTTTTTTCATTACCTATCGTTTCAGCTTTAAAACTCATCAAATTGTCCATAAAATAAGACATTCATTATATTTGATTCCTGAATTATACCGTTAATATAGCACGTTTAATGAAATTTGATAGCTTCTTTGGCAATAAAACTTACTACGGAAGATAATTGAATATCCCAGTTTATTATCATAATTTAGCTGGACTCGACCCATAATCAGATGCCAATGCTATTAAAACTTTCAACAGAATCTACAGGAGTCTCAAGTCTCAGTCTCAACCCTTCGACTCTTGCGGAATTAGTCACGGAATAAATGAATACGTATGAGTTTGAGATACGAAATACTACATACGAAAGCTTGCCTCCACCTACAGCTTTCATAAATACGTATTTATGCTAATATTTTGGTGTTTTATTTATAAGTGATTTCTAATCCCTTGTTTTGGGCTCATGATGCTGACAGGTGAAACTCCATGAACGAATACATCCAAGGCGTTTGTAATTTAATCATAAAAACAAATTTTGAGCTCCTAAATTCACTGCATGAGCTTAGAGTAATTTAATGTTAACCTTTGATACTATTATGCAAATTTTCAAATAATGGATGTTCAAATCGTGGTTTATTGTTTTCACTTTCCATTTTCTATATATGGTGCTACTGAATCTGGAAGAAATTAATCTTGCTAAAGTCTAGAAGGATATCAAAAGTTTACTTCCCAGTTCCCACCCAGATTTTGATGAAAAGCCGAAGACGATTTTAAGGTATTGATAAGTGCATTGCCTTAAATGCCAAAATATACAGCTTCCTGGCATTTAACCCTAACGAAAATTGATCATTCAAACACCTAACCGGCATTTCTTATCTGAATCCTGTGTTAATGTTAATTTAATAAAAATAATTCCCTACTCCTCTTCTCATCTACATTAGATCAACTACTGCAACTGCAACTACTCTACCATTGTTGAACGTACGCACGTACGTAGTGAACATGAAGCATTTGAGGCCTAACACTTTTCAGTTGATGAACCAAGAAGCTTGAAAACAGCATCAGCCATCCCTTGGAAGAGAACATCAACTTTTGTTCAACACGTTTAGCGTCCTACAAAACTAAACACAGGCGGATTCCGCATCCACTCAGCTGCAAATGCAAATTCAATCATGGCGCGTTGCAACAATGAATGACCACAATTATATGAGCACATTTTGACATTTTACGTACATAATTAAGCGCTAATGTAGAGCGAAAGCTTTTGAGAGGTACTGCAAATAATAAGAATTCAATAGTGCCTCAACTACAATCCTAAAAAGGCCAAAAATTGAAAGAGTATCTCTGCTTACCTGATTTGCAGAGAATAGTGGGACTTAAGTTCGAAGGTCTCTTTACCAAAGGGAGACTTGGAGATTCAATTCAATGAACTTGGACTTAATTCTAGGCTATTGAGATTATAGGATTTATTCGGAAAGAATTCAACGACCACGCCGGTTCTTGACCGCTAGTTTTGCTCTGATCAAGTTTAAAGTTTCCTCAAATAAATCGGACGCTTGAAGCATGAGTCACAGAGTCACTCTGTGGGTGGGTGTAGGGGTGTGGAGCTCAAGCTCCAAGAAGCGTGACAAAAGAATGCGGCATATTTCAAATCCATTCCATCCTCGCTTTGAGTCACCACTGCCCGATAAAATCAGAATCAAATCGCATTTGTCCTGGATAAATTCAATTCTGCAACTGAAACGAGTAATTTTGGCTACTGGCTTTATTTTGACACTGAAAATAACTGGATTCATCAAATCGACGGTTTTCTGCAAACCAACTCATGGAGCGAAAAAGTAATGTTTGTGGACGTAATGTGGACGTAGAGGTATGATTGACAAAAAATAAACTCTGACTACCAATTTATGATGCTTGAGTAGATTTTGATTAGTGATATTTATTCTTAGAAAAACCAGCCACCACCCAGTGGTGAGGAGGAGGATGTGGCACATAGCTCTGATGACGAAGTCCCACTTAACGAGCGAGCCTTGGAGCACGCTTTAAACTTTGCTTTAGAACCAGCACTGGACGATGCCTTATATGACGAATGCCTGAATGATGACAAAGAGTGGGATTCGGAAAGACTGATTTACATGCTGAGCAAATTTGAAGAGGAGCGAAAGAGAAAGAACGAAGCCCAAACATCGTCTATTGCGGTAGCCTTAAAAATAGCATTTGTCATATTGGTTATTGGATATTTTCTTCAGATCATTATTTGGTCCCCTCGTTAAATTTAATTTTCTAGACTATAAAGGAATAGCGGAATAAAGAGAACAAATTCAAGATATCGAACTTTCTTAACACTGATGCTTCGTAATGTATCTGTATGTCTTACAGAAACAAATAAATAAACTACCGTGCCTAGAAGCCGGAGTTCAAATACAGGTCAGGTTTTAAGAGTAAATACAGGTCGGGTTCTCCTTTAAAAGTCAGGTTATATATTTCTCTCTGCTAAATCTTAGGAAAAGTACTAGTGCTTTCTTTCTGTAGTTAATTTTGGCTTAATCCGTATCCTGTAGTTTAAAATTACTTAGGCCAAGCAATCCAATTTCTATTTATTTAAACGCAGAAAGAAAATTTAAATTCCAGTTAGTACAGATCAGTTAACACAAAAAGTATATTTGCTTTAATGAAACGACTTGAGAGTTCTTTGGAATCTTAAACTTGGAATTGTCTAATAGGCTAAGGAGAATCGACATATAATTATATTTCCATTACGATTTTTTCATTGTTTACTAGAACCTCTTGTCATTTAAGTCCTAACTGAAACAGAATAAATAGTTTTAGCCTGACTCAACCGAAGTAAACGAATAGAGTTGAATTTTATTGAATAAATTGCATTATGGAATGTGTTTTCTTTTCCAAGAAGGTGGAAACAAGCCATTATTTATTACTAAACCGGTTCAATAGAAGGGTTAAACAAACTGAAAACTTTCCTGCTTCAAATCCACATAAATTAGCACTGCCGGAGAAATTGCGTATTCACTCATTTCATATTTATGTGATCAGCGTTCAACGAAACGACTGCAGTTTCGGTTTATCTTCCAGGTTGTCAATCCACGAACAACATGAAACCTAAGTTCCATCGGCTTTTGATACTTTTGAACACAATGCGAAAATAAACATTTGAGGAATAAAGATCTAGAGGCTTTTCTCAACGAAAAGGATAGACTAACAAATGAAATTACTTTAATCTGCTTTGTTCTTGCGTACTTTTGTTAATTTTGAAATATTTAACGGAAACAGAAGAATTTCGTATGACCCGAGAACATGATCAGATAACGACGGGTTATATTTTCATTTTTTAACGTATTCAGTAAATTCCAAGACCTAGTCAAAATTTCTAACTGATCGACCTAGACGTCAATACTAAAAATTTTCTTCTCATTATGATTTGCCTAAGGACTGTAGAAGGAATCCAACTATTTATTATATTGGCCTTAAATATCGTAAATCATAGGAATTCATTAAAAAAGGGTGACAAGCTACGGTATTTTATTGTAAATGAGTAAATCTTTGACTATAAAAAACTGCATTAACGAGTAAAATAAAATAAGCTCATCAAGAAATTTTACTATTCTGTATTGGCACTAATCTAGCATGTAAATGGAAAGCAAAAACATTCGCATATCGAAATGCGCATCAAAGAAGAGATGGGAGGATGATTCAAGATTGATGAAATTACAAATTATCACCGCACAGAACAAACTTGTACCGTACGTTCCTTCTTTTTTTTGCATGGAACAAAAACGAGTTGATTGGCCGACCAAATGATGCTTGAAAGTTTAATAGTATTCCGTTGTTGTATTAGCTAGCAATAAACCCGGCAGGGTTTAGCTTCTAAGTTTTCTACGCAGACAACAGACGAGTCAGTGCAAGTGCAGTTCCCACCTTAGCCTTAGCCATGGTTAATTCCTAAAAATTTAAATCTACATTGGCCTTAGCATTTAAATTGATATTTCATTTCAGGTTTAGCAAGAGATTGAAGTTGGAGTTGGAGTGTCCTCTCCTCCTGGGTTGGGCTTCAAGGGGTTGAAGTTGATTCTCGGAGTGGACATTCATACCGACCGATCTCACATATTCCTTCTTCTTCCTTGGTGAAGAACTCGAAAGAATCAGGACACCTGACTGGAATACACAAACACATGAGGGTTAAATGACGGTCACCACATAGCTCAACCAAAAGTTATCCTGCCAAGGCAAGCATTTGCATTGCATTACGTTGCAACCATGGGCATTCCTATGTCTTAAACTCACCTTCTTGGTTATTGTTATTTTACTCTCATCAAGAAATAGACAGACCTACAGGCATTTTTAGGCAGCTCATCAACAAGTGGATGGGGATGGATGGATCTCTCCGCTCCGGACTTCGGAACGAACAGCTTCCTTTCAGTTTTTTTTTCTTTATTTTTTTCAACCCAATGTAATCATCCCTTCTTAAGATCAATTCAAGGGTTAATTTAACCCCTTACCCCTTGAGTATCCTAATTTTTTGTAAAAAAGGGAAAGAATAGGAATTATTTGGATTCTTCTAAAAATGGAGAACCCTTTTTGAAACACCGCACTGCTGGGCACTCCCAAATTTAGAATTCCAAGGGTAGGGGGAATAACAAAGGAGTCAAAGGAACGACTTTACGACTTAAGGATCCATTATTAATATTTTGTAAGAAGCCGGACGGACCCTTTAGGAGTTGAGACTACAACACAATTCCCCGACTGGTTCTTTTTGCTTTGACATTCTCAAGCACAGAACAGACCTTAAGTGCCTTGGCCGTTACCACGATTAGCATATGGCCATGGCCATGAAGGAGTTCCATTTTTTACTTTTATCAAAAGAAAAAATAAATTCTTGTTCAAATAAATCTTTGGAACAAGTCAGAACATTAATTTTGATTACAAATAAATCAAAATGAATTGTTCACTCTATTTTGTAAGGAGGAGGGAAAGAAGGGAAGAACCTGTCCGGTTCATTGGACATTTACCTTAGCACATTAAGTCAGGAGCACCATTCAGCATTCAAGTAGTTTTTGGAAGCCAAAGTCATAAAATTTCAATACGGCTAAAGCTAAACTCGTATGTGTGCGAGTAAAATGGTCAATGCTTCTGCGTGCTAAGCTAGAAAAAGCAAACGACTACCGCAATGATTAAAATCAACGGCGTATTTTTTACAATTAGCTCATTCATTCTGTATTTGTCGAATTTTATGGACACCATAACAAATTAACTGTGCCAATTTTTCAACTTTAGCTTAACCGGCATCCAGTCAAACAACATTATACGTTATTTCCGTATATTTCGTACTCTTAAGTCTAATATTCAAATTGTACTCCACAAATTATGTGAATTGGTTGAATTCCTTCTAGCTCATAAAAATCATATGGACGCAAAAATCCGTGTTCCAAAAGTAACCGGAAATTGCAAATAGCTTATGTCCGCATCTGATCAAACCGAGATAGCCTCTTTTTTGTATAATTTTTCTGCAAATTTTGATACGCGGCTTGAACCGATCTGAAATTGTTGATTTTTTTCCCCAGAACATTTGGTGCTGTCAAAATTTATAGAAAAATCTCCAGATTCTAAATCATTTTATTGTTTACAAGCAGGAAACGTTTTGATTTCCCCTTGTAGTAGTAAAACCCTGGATGAGGAGCTTTATGAACGTTAGCATTAGCTAATGCTAATGCTAAAGTCTTCCAAGTCCAATTTCTTAGATCCACACCTGTTGCAGCAAAGAAAACTTGGTTCCTGAGGATCTTGAGCACAGGGAACAATGAGTTTGGTTTGGCGTGTTAAGAAAAGAAGTTTGGCCGCAAGGAAGAATTATATGAGAGAGGATCTCTTAAGAATAAGAAGAGCCCATCCCCTGACGTAGAGGAAGCCCCTACTCAGACCAACCTAGCTGACCCCCCACATTGGAATGTCCTTTTGCCAAGTCGCTTCTTCTAATATTCGCCGACAATGCCCATGCTTGTGCTTGCTATGCCAATCTATCTCAATTCCAAAAAATTCATCTGTGCAGAACGCCGGTCATGGAAGAATGTTTAACAAATTTTCAACCATTCCTTTTCCTAATATTATTAGCTCCAAAAATCTAATCCAAAGTCCTTCTCTGAATCTGTACAAGAGAAAATAAATTTCTACCCGGGCATAATTCCGGAATGGTTGTTGGACCATGACCATGACCGTGGGATCTGATCGCATAAAATTCCTTTTCCTTATCACAATAATGGACTAAATGGACTAGAATCTAGAGAAGAGACAGGTAGTACAGTCCTATTGCCATTCTTGCTTTCCTATCCAAAGATTATTCGTTCATATCTTGTTCCTCTTCCCTCAACCCCGAATTCTTTCAAGATCATCTTCCCTGGCCTGATCTTTTGGGTGGGTGAATCTGCATCTGCAGCATCCTTCTTCAGGCCAGAGTCACGACGACGACAACGTTCTTGAATTCAATGGCAATGGCAACGCAGCAAGCGGAATTTAAGTTTTTGGGCTCCGGCTCAAGAAGATTCCAACAACCCCAATCTCAATGCATTGTTGGACACGGCTTTAGGGCCGAACGAGATTCATTCCACCTGTTGCTGTGCTGTTGCATAGTGCATAAGGAGGACCCAAACCCAACCACCCAACAATAAAACCTTACGAACGGATTAAGCAGTTGTTGGATGGGAAGGGGAACCATAACATGTCCATAGCAGCACTTGCCCATGTATCGTCGTCATATCTGAACCAAAACTCTTTTTACAAGGGGCATTCTGGCTAGTTTTGTCTTGCCCTGACTGGCTTGGGTTATTTCTCCCGGCATCATCACCACCGACCACCACCACCACCAACAAGACCAACAAACGGAATTTCATGTAGTGAGGCTCAAGACACATTTCCAAAAGTCCATCTGTGGCAAGGGCTAGTCTACCTATGAACAGTCCTCCCAGTGCAGTGAAGGTCTTCCCATCCAAAGAGTTAACGCTCTTTAATATTATTTTACATAACTGTGGAGTGAAGTTTAACTTTGTGCCTGTGTATGTGTTTGTCACACGGTTTTATTTGGATTTTATAATTGGATCTTTATTAAAGGTGAGTAAATTAATATTGAGTTGAATTAAAGGAATTCGGCTCAAAGTCAAGTCCGTAGAAAGTACGGTCAGTCAGAGCTATGGCTATCAGACCAGGTCCACCCTTCATTCCACCATTTTGACTGTATTGTTGAGGAACTATGTACAACAATACACTAAAATCCTTTGCTCATTGCATGTACTGGCTGCATTCCTGCACCCGGACAGATTTTTATCCAAAATGTGTTTAGAATTAATTTCATAATATCGTCTCGTCACTTGAAATGAAACTGATATTTGGATTCTGGCATTTGCGCCATCATCGTAGGATGTTCACCTGCATTGCTGTAGATTTTGGGTTAAAATTAATACCGAGACCTAAAATTTAAGATGCTAAATACTACGGATGTGTATCCTGATTAATTATGTTGGAAAGTTGTGTCTGAATGTTGGTTGACCGTTTTGTCTCTCCCAATTCCTTGTATGACCGGAGTTTGTTGTACTTTTTGAGATATGTCGGTGCCGTGCGGTCGACGTGTGAAATGAATAAATGTCAAATCATACATAGTAAGGGCAAATGCAGTTTGTTAGTAATGCGGTAATTATATTTATATTTTAGGAATAGCATAGGAAAGTAAATAGGATTTGCATTGTAGTGCAATTATTGAGATGTAATAGAAGATAATTGGGCGTAATAGTTAAGGACTTTTGTATGAGTAGGATTTCTAGATTGCAACGGAATTTGTGTTTTGCGTACTATAGTGTGAATTGTGAATGAATTCTCAATTCTGTACCTGCCATTCATTTGTTCCTATCAAATTAATAGAGTTATGTGTCAGGCCCATTAGTAAATATTGTAATCTGACTCACTATTAATTCTAATGACGATGGCATGGCACGCACAGTGTTGCACTGGGGTCAGGGTGGTTTGGTTATTGAATTAATTATTTGGATATTGGGTTTTTATGATATTTTGGATTGACAGAAAATAATTGTAAGGTGTCATTTATATTGTTATTGCCTGCTTTATTTTGTAGTGAAGACTCTAGTGGCGAAGCACAGGGCAAATCTTATTTGGTGTTAAGTCTGCTCTGCAAGTGTTTACTGTGCAAATGCTTAGAATATTATAAACTTTATCCTGCTGAAGTCAATTTAGGTTAAAAACTTGAGGCTTAACTAATATTTAATTCCGGGCAATAAAATTTAACAGTCTTTTACGTTTTTTTAACATTCTTTTTAAGTATACCTGAAGTTTAATTGTTCTTTTTGGCCAACAATGGAAATACAAATGGCATGAAATGGTTGATAAAATTTAATTAATTTTATTAGTCATTAATATCTGAAGAGTGCATCATAATGGATCGTAATTGACAATTTTATGGAGTACTTGGAATTGTGTATTATATTATCTGTGCAATTCTTAATACAGGGCGAAACTCATTGCCAGGCATGGAATAGAATAGAGTATTTGATGATGAGTGAACAATGACGGGTCAGTCACAAAATAAATACTTCTATCTACCTAGTTGACAATATTATTGCCAAGTTTTTGGATGGCTAGGCTAAGAAGACGGTTAATTTAGAGTTTTTATGGATGTTGAGTCAAGAGCACGCGTCAACAGATTGACACTTATGAGTCAGTCACCCAATAATCTTGGCTTTGGTCTGGCTTAAAATAAAAGCTTGAACTACATCTTAGCGTCTTTGAAACTGTTTTGCGGACACGGACAAGAGTAAAAAAAAAGTTACTGACTAGATTCTTAGTCTTTAGCATAACTCATCAACACAACAATGCGATGCAAATGAAAGGATTTAGCTAGCTGCAGTCATTAGGAAGAAAACAATATTCTAAGGGCGAAATTAGCAAATAGGGGAACGATGGTTCATGGAGAATATTAGATTCGAGTGACAAAATATTTCAATTTTTTTGAATTTCACTTTCTCCACAGCGAAAACTCGCAATACATTTCCTAAAATCTACGACTTGACTTGGTAATGCAAAATCTAGCAAAACGAACTGGATTGCAGCAATATAATTGAGGAAAATCTTGTTCTGTACATCACATTGGTGGGAATCTAGTAGTAAAGTTAGTTGTCGTTTTATGCATTAAATGCGCAATCTTCCCATGTTTGTATGCACCTCAAAAAATAAATTACTTGGTCGTGCCACGTTAATGTTTCAAATTCTCACTTACTCATCTTGAAAGGAAACATTTTTAAATCGCAGCTTTGAAATATGATTATGACTCCGCCTGCTTCCACATGGCATGGTAATAATGAGAATAGCCAAGCAATGAGCAATTCTATCTAAGCTTCAAAACTACTGCATGCAGTGTACTGCAATATTAGAAAAATAAACATTGCGGGAGTTTATTTTTGAGCTTTCACCTATCCATCCTGTGTAACTATCACTCGAGTCGAAAGGAGCTTGGCTCAAAAAAAGAATGGACAGATTAAGTTCATGTAAATCACGAATTGGTGTTTGGCCGAGACAGGGCTAAGATGTTAGTTAGGTTAGGATGGATGAATGATGTGACGTGACGCTAGTGCCATGTTACATTTTCCAACGAAATATGTCTCATGGGCCTGAGGCTGAAGCTGAGCAAATTGCAAATAGCAATAAACACCAAAGCCAAGAATTTAGTTTTTTAACACACTCTTAGTTTTCTTAAACATTTTTCTTTTGATTGATGATTGTAGGAAATTCCCAAGTGAGGAAATGCCGCTGGTAAGGAAAGTGCGCGGTGGACATGGACATGGGAATGGACACGGGAATGGACATGGGGGTCACATGATGGGCAAAGGTCATCATAGTGATGAGGATGAGTCAACACCAATTTGTCGTTGCCGAGTCCTATATTTGGGCTCAGCAGTCCCACACATCACAAAGGATGGACTCCAAGGGATTCAGGAGCCTTTGAAGGAATTATACCCAGACACAGGGCTTTCTTCCTTGAAAGGAATTGATTCCTGGTTGAGTGTATGGTCAAATGGACTCTTATTGGAAAACGTGGATGAGAAAAACACCAAAATCACTAGATTTTTTCCAATAGAATCTCTGCACTATTGTGCAGCTGTCAGAAATGTTTTAGTCCCAGTCAACAACAATGTTGGGAGTTCATCTTCAGAGAAAGTTCAAAAGTTTCTTCCCCTTGACTCACCCTTTGCTCAACTCCCGAATCTAAATCACCCACCCTTATTTGCTTGTATTCTTCGAAGAACGAGTGGAATAAAAGTTTTGGAATGCCATGCTTTTATTTGTAAACGAGAAATGGCAGCCAATGCTTTGGTTAGATGTTGTTTCCATGCTTATGCAGACTCGACCTATGCAAAGCAATTGGAAAATGGTGGTGGTGGAGCTAATGGGACTTTGGCCACTGTAACCACGACGGCGATTACTAACGGAAGACCCATGAATGGATTCTCTCATGGGAATGGGAGTATATTCAAGGACACGGAGAGTCGTCCGATCCAACGCTCTGTCACACCTTTGGACTCTATCGAAAAAGTTACAGGGTGGCAAGCCCTTAGTCAAAATGGAGATTCAGATATTATTGCAGTGGCCAATTCAACGGACGATGACTTTATGGAAATGACAGCCCCAACCACGTCTTCAACCCCAAGGGATAAATTTGAATTTAGAGCAGATTTTCCAGATGAAGATGAAATTTATGAGGGGGATGAAAACCATAAAGTATGGGGTGGAAATAATTCAACACTTGGACAAAATGGAACGTCTGAGCTTGTTTATTTGGAAACAGATGGGACTCTCAAATCCGTCAAGTCCCACAGCTCTAAGCTCACGCGTCCAAGACAATTCATTTCTCCACCGCCACCACCACCACCACCTCCTCAACAATTCTCTTTGCTCAAATCCGCGGAAGAAGAAGCTTTTACTTCAAAAAAGAAAATGAAGAAAAAATTAAAAAAAGAAATTAAATTACAACAACAAATGCAACATCAACATCAACAACAGTTTTTGGTAAGACCAGCGTCAATGATGAATTTGAGCACGGCACTTCAAGTTGCACCGAATGGTCATGGCCCTCCTCGAGGTGGAAGTGTGATCAATGGTCCAGTCACTCATCGCCCCAGTAGTGCAATGTCAACGCTGACAAGGAATCGCCCAATGGTTCATCAGCAGCAATTGATACCAGCGCCACAACATATGAATGGCTACGCGTTCATGCCAGGCATGATTCCACAACCCATTTATGGACACTTACCTCCAGCTCATTTTGCCATGACCCCACATCCACAGCTTGTCAAATCCTCCAAAAAGAAACACAGACAACAGACAATTTTGACGCCAGTTCCGATTCTGACACCGACCCCAATGCCCATGGGCCAACATCATTACCCTCCTCCGCTCCATCATCACCCTTCGCCCATGAATTCAACACCGTCCCCAATGTCTCAACATCAAATGCAACAACAAAAGGCGCAATACCGTCATCAAAAAATGATGGTTGAAGAATACAACAAGAATGGAATGAAAGGGCCTCCACCAGATATGCTCATGATGTCACATCAGCACCAACCACCTCCAGCCCCAGTCCAATATGCCACGATTGAAAGGGGCTACCATTACCATGCTAGACCCATGAACGGAGATTCTGCCACTCTCCTATCCAATAAAAGCAAGTCAAAAAGTAGTTCGAAAAATAATGATTCCAGACCTGACTCAAGGCCGGACTCTCCGTTCAATACGGGGATTTACCGAAAAAAGGGTCATTTGAATGAGCGAGCTTTCTCCTACTCAATTCGTCAAGAGCACCGCTCTCGCTCTTACGGATCTTTGGCCAATCTCCAATTCTCCTCAAATGAAAATGGTGGAACTTTGTTAAAACCTTCAGGTTCTCCACCACACTCATCAGAGGGGATCAAAAAGGAAAGAGAGATAATTCAAATGGTGAGAGATTTGGACTTATCAGGAGATGAAATTGAGAGGTCACAAGTCCCATCCGACTTGTATCCTCCAAGAAAAGTCATGAACGGGTATAGACAACAAAATGGTCATGGGTCTCGCATCACACATCGGTGAATTCATCTCTCAACAATATTCAAGTGAGTAAAACCATAAAATCATTCCTTTCCAAATCAATTCTTCTTACTCTTGAGATTGGGACTGTTTAGCCGTGACATTAATTAATGGAGCAGATCAAAGTTTGAGCTTAGGACGGCGAAAGCGAGGGCCGCCATTCCTTTTTTTGGCCCCACTCCTCGATTGATTGCTCCAATTCGTTCCAACCGCAGCAAATTTATTAGCGCACTTACCCATTGCGTAATTATCCTCCGCTGTTTTAATTCCTTCAAGGATTTTGCTTTCAAACTTGAACATTGTTCATTTCATTCCACCTCCCCATTTCAAAAACACAACTCAATTCAACAGTGCTCAGCCAACTCTTGTTAAATTAAACCTGTTTTTCCTTGATAGGAACATTATGCAAAATGTACAAAAGTACTTGGCAGAAAAAAAGTTGTGCTGGGTAAAATTTACAAATTATTGTCTCTATTAAGCAAAGAGAATGACATCGGGAATAGTGCAGTTGCTGTATTTTGTATTAAATTACATTATGGTGAAGTAAATAAGTAAGAGAGGGCATTAAATAAATTCCGGGTCAAAGAGCTTGCATACATAACTTGAGTCCATGCGAGTGCAATGCAGTACAAGGCAGGATAAGACAGAAGTTCTTCCTTGACAAGTCCAACAATGGAGGTTTAGCCGTGTTGAAGTTGAAATAATACATATTATATTACATCGTAGGAAAAAGATGGAGAATTAATGAGGAGTTTAAGTTTAGAAGCATTGCATTGCCCAAGCTAGTAGTAGACAGAATGAATATTTTGACAGGAGGTTAATATCATTGTCAGGTGGAGAGATGAATGCCTTGATGATAATAATCTCCGAGCCTGGGTATTTTTTTTTCGATGCGTACGGGAAAGAAATGCTAAATACTTAAAGTGGTGGTAGCAAGCAGCCGTTGGAAATAACATCTTAGGAAGAAATGGCTTGGGATGCTTGAATAGTTCAATTCCCTTGATTAAAATTCAGACTCTCCTGCATATTTTCGTATATGATTTGTTCCTCAGAGGGGGTTATCAAATGATTAGCGTGGGATGTCCACGTCTAACAAAACCACACCTTAGCCAGATTCATAATTCAACCAGTGCCTCATCATTAGAATGAGTAATTCATGTGTTAGTGCTTAGTGTTAGGTTTGGAATGCTGGCTGGGTCCAAATCCAAGTCGAACCGAGGACACAATGTCAAATATAATATATTCATATTCAATCCACCAAACTGACACAAATCAAGTGCATGACATAGCACCAGAATTATGAACATGATGAATAGGCAATGGACGACCGGAAGAGCCCAATGATTTGATGGTAGAACAAAACAAAGGAAAATGCAGACGCATATTTCAAATTAAATCAAAAAAACTTTGGAATTTGGCTCTACAAGAACCTTTACCGCGTCGTAGTATGGGTAGTTTAGATCGAGGTCAAATCTAAAGTTTTTTTGACGAATTTATTGCATGTTTCGTGGTTATTTTTCACTACTTGTTCCGTCTGCAATGATTATTGAAGCGAAGGTCGTTCAAATCCACAGCATGACCACACCCTTTAAATTGGGAACTTTAACACTTTGACTTTGACTCTACCGCATTGCTCGGCTCTGTACTGAGCACTGCCATTTGCCACTTCCCCGTCACATTAATGGTCAAGTCAAACTGGAATTTGTGAAACGGTTTATCGCAAAAAAAAGCGTACTGACTGTCTGAATCAACGTCATCCGCCTTCTAGTTCTAGTCAAGTCATGGGCAAATGTGGATACGTCGTCGTAGAAAGATCTACGAGTTCGATTGACATGCATTCTATGCAAAAAGATATAACAGATGCAGAATATTTATTCATCCGTATGAATTTGAGCAAGTGAGTAGACTAGACTAGAGAGTGATAAATCAGTAGTTGGTCGTTAGAACGGTTTAGGTGGACTTGAAACTAGTTTCTCAGCTAGTCCACGTCCACGTTACGTTAATTTCAACCACTCCGCCTCAACAGTGTTCTTTGGTGGGAATTTTGATCCGTCGCGTCTTTGAGGTCTTCGTTTCTATTCACCAGTGGTTTTGAACCCTTGAGAAACCACAGAGGAGTTGAAGAGAGGAGGCCACAACAATTGAAACCTTGGCTCGGCTAACCGAGCCGAAACATTTCATCACAAAACTCTTTTTATTTTAATTGCATTGTTGTAAATTTTGAGATTCGAATCATCAAAAAAGAAGCATCACCATATATCCGTCCTCTAGTTTCCTTAGAATCTTAATGAATATAATTTTTGGATCACATGCGATTCCTATATATAATCTCTATACCCTTGACCATCATCATGAGATGAGTCCATCCATGATATTATGATATGTGTTGGGTGTTCCTTGCAGTACTGTTGCTGCGCTACAGCTATAACTAAAGAACAACATTTTTTGGCTCAGTTTCTCGTTGCATGCAATTATTACACGATAGGCTGATTCCCATTAAAATCTCACACTGGGACGGCACGGCATGGCATGGGTCAAGTAGTATACGGGAAACAATGGAATAAGATTACAAACGCAATTCTTCTTCGCATCTCTCTGTCTAAGGATTTTTGCCAAATGTTGAAGAGAAGGATTATGGTACATAAGTATGTACAAGTACTTCCTCCTCCACGGTATTACTGTTATAAACAATTCTCAAAACTTGCAATAGGCAATCCTATTTCGTGTTGAAAAAAAAAGAATTGCAAGGGAGCCAATATTTCTGTTAATAATATTTGCGAATGGAATTTAGCAGGTGGGCTGGCTGGCTGAGTGCATGCATGAGGGTTGCATTCCCATTGTGACATTTAGTACCTGTGTAAAATTTGATTTTAATTAGCTGTCATGCAGCCTCCTCCTCATTTTACTACTTGCTACTTTTGACATCACTTGTCATTGCTAAAATTAATTTGATCCAATCCAATGTACACAACATATATATGTTACAGGTCTCAGGTTTTTCCTCCCGTTTGACTATTGCGAAATGCAAATTGAAAATTACTCATGCAGAAGCTGAGAATAAATTTGATTGTTTCAACGGTTTAGATCGGTATCACATTTTCCCGGACGCACCTCCTTGTTGTCGATGTCATTCTTAACACATTTGACAACTAATTGAATATTTACCGAAGGTCAATTTATAAATGGGAAAAAGTTCAATTAAAGTCAACCAAAATGAATTTGACAGCTACAACGAATTTGACTATAGTTGTGGCTGTGACCATAAATTTGTTATCAACAAAAGAATAAATTGACCATAGACCCACGTTGAGTATGATTTGGTTTGGAGGTTAAACAGCGGGTCACAAAATTTATTTGACAACTGAGTGCGGTAAAATTATTTCAGATTAGACAATAATGAATGTGAATACCCCTATAAAATATGCAACAATGTCGGCGGGCAAGTCAGGTTTGTTTTATCTTCAAATTTTTTGGTCATGATTCGTCGCTGCTGAGTCAGAGCCAGAGCCTGACCCAATCGGATCAGTGAATTTCCTTGAGTTGCCCCTAATTTGTAAAAGGGCAATTGACTTGTCGTGTTAAAAGGGAAGAAAACCATGATTAAGTGTATTTATTCGTCGGATTAGCCCGTGTCATTTCTCACTTTGTTCGTACATGCCACACAAGTTGAGATTTGGCTTGCCTTTTTTTATTTGATCACGTCAGCCGAAACTACGCATTTTAATCATTTGATTAAAACTAGATTTAAGTGGTAAATGACATGTTTACTTTGTTCTGACGCATCTCCGCCCGTTTCTATACAATCACCGTATGTTCAAGGGTGATAATCTTTAAGTTTAAGAAGATGGAATTGAGATAACACATAAAATATTATAAATGAAAGGACATGACTCCCCAAGATTCGTTTTTGATGAAAATGCACAAGTTTTTTCCTACATCTTTTTTCTTGAGATTAAGAAGGATCAATACACTATGAAGGAGATACAAGCTCAGCTTTAAATAATCCGATAAATTTGCATCGATATTTTATGCAATGTGCTGACAGACGTGGAGTAGTATTAAAGCTGTTGCAAGTTTAGTGGCTGTGGCATTAAGTAAAGCAGCAGTAGTAGTCAGTAGTGGTCTTGAGAGTATAAAATATGGTTTTGGCCACGCCTGAAGCTGAAGCTAACATTCCACTCCACACACGGAAGGCCTGATTCATGCTCATGATCCTATCCGTTCGTCCATCGGTGTGAATTGAATGAATGGATGGAAAGGCTAAGATTTGGATTTTTGCAAACCCCACACCTACTTATTCTGACTGCCCAAGTCCAAGTCCAACGCATACGAGTATACTTCCTTGCTTAGGATTTATAATGTGTATCCTCGAGGGTGTTATTGACCTTTATTCTTCATTTGCACATTGTATCCCACAACTCCTTTCCTTCCTTCCTGCCTTGCCATTATTTTGCCATCCATCCCCTCAATGTATCCCCATGTAGTGGCCAATCGTCATCTTCATCCCCTCAGTCTTAGCTTCTTCATCACTCACTATTCGCATCTTCTTTCTTCAACACCTCTTTAAACAACTAAAACACTGTATTATCATCATACTACTACTATGCTAAACTACTCTCCCGAATTCTTACTCAAGGATAAGGATTCAATTCTTGCCTATTCCCACTACCACTACTACTTTCTTACATCAACGTCAAGTTCACTAGCTGGGGTGGAGCGGTATTTTGCATTTGCATTTTTACCATTTAGCCATACATTAAGGAATGAGTCAAATAGGGTTAGACCGGCCATTCAGTCTCCATCTTTAAAAGTTACGTTAGTTGAGAGTTGGAGTGGACTCGCTAAGTCATTCCATCATGACGGATGGATGGACGAACGGACTAACTGTTGAACATAACTTGAACAATGAAATACAATACAATAATGCTGCAGACGATGAGTTTTAGAAGAAGATTCTTTTCTTTCATTTACACACGAATGTATTGTAAAGAGATAGAGAGAAATAAATTCTACTCTTAAACTCCTATTGCCAAAATAATGTTATTGGGATTTGCATAGTACAATAACTTATGAAACTAGGACGTCGGCACCACCAGACCAGACCCCACAGTTCATTACATTTAAAACAAACGACAGGAAGGGATTTTTTGACTCACTGAGAAGTAGGAAGATTAGTATAATATCTAGGAATAAAATCTCTTCTCTAGTGAATTGTTGAATAGTAATGCGGGTGAGATGGGAAGACAGTTAACTAATGACTCGTATTTTATGGAAATCAAAATACCGGGTGGTATCCAAATGGTGGGAAACTCATCTCAACAGCCTGGCACTCATTTCATGTTTACTGAAATTACAATAAAATCCAATAATGGTCAATGAAGTGATAGAGAAAGATTGAAGGATCTCTTAGCATATAGAATGCTATACAATCGGAATCTGGTTGTAAGTGCTTTATCACCAGAAGTAAAAGAATTACAAATAACGGTATGGGCAACTATTGTAGCCAACCATTGCCATACTTTGCCCTGCTATACCATTATAGAAAAAGAGCCAAAAGTCATCCATCTTTTAACCAATTCTTTCTTTAAAAGGTTTTTTTCTCTTCTATTATGAGTTTGGATAAGAAAACCTTGCTCAACATTACTTTGCTTTACTTTTTCTTCTTGTCTTATTATTAGTCATCAGGTTTAGAATTGGATTTGAGCACGAGTGTAGAATAGGAAGCTGAAGTCAAGCCAGGGATGAAAATTGGATGGGAGTTGATGATGAAAGGATGGCAGAATAGACGGAGACAGGTTGTAAAGAAGAAGTTTGAAGGGAACAATGAAGGGTTATCCTATCCAAATAAGGTGCTTGAAATCGAAATTTTACACACTGAAACGAATTTATCTCTAAGCATAATGAATGCAATCTGTTCAATGAGAAGCAACGGCAGCATTTCCGCCAATCTTTTTGGACTAACTTGAAAATCAGCCATTTGAGCATCCCACGTTCATTCAATTTGCGTTTCTGCCGATGCAGATTTGAGACCAACAATGTTCATGTTGCCAACGTCAGCTTTCGCGAATTCATCTTTTAGGTCTTATTCTTATTCCTTGACTTCTGTGATATAATTCTTTCAGCGGAAGTTATACATCCACGCTTCAAGGCATTGTTGCTTTTTAACAATACACGCTCCATCTCTGACAATTAAATTCTATTGATTGGCTTTGAAGAATTTTCCGAACCTGCTAAATAATAATTTTTTGACCACTTTTCAAAATATTTCTTTGCAAGAAATCAAATTATTCTTAGAAGTGCCATGAAATAGACTGGTTTCAGAATTGCAAGCTTAATTCTGTATTAGGAACATTCGTTTATTTACTAAACACTTGCCAAATAACATATTCTTATGAAACCATATCAATAAGTCAAGTCTTTCTGGCTGAGCACATGCAAACTTTTTTTATATACGTGGGAGATGTTTTCTTGGATGGTTCTTGTGTTAATTTGAATTTATTGATAAGCAAAGGACACGACAAGTCCAAAACCAAAATGATCATGTTTATTTCTTCTTGTCCTGTATTTCGTTGAGATTATTCCTCACATAATAATTAGGGTTATGTGGCAGTAGGCGAGGAAAGGTTTGTTGCATTTTATGTCCAAGCGTAAGCGTGGGTGTGTGTGTGTGATTGTGAGGAAATAAAACTGAATGCAATTCAACGGGTGAGGACGGACACAACAATTAGTTTTATTCATATTACGTCATTTTTGAAAGATTGAAGTGGATTAACTTGGCTATTGTTAGCAAAATCTGTTTTTGGCGCTACCCTGTGCCTGTACCTTGGCCTGACTTGGCCGAAACATCTAATTTATACATTTATACCAGCTGTGAGTGAATTATGTATACAGGCCGTGCTGCTAGAGCCAAATAAGGCTAAAGTTTCATCATGCCCTCAGATAATAATAAACCTCAATCTAAATAAGATCAGGGCCTTGCTCCGCTCCGCTCTCCTCTGTTGGATTACCATTGTTATGCAATAATGATAAATTTTACCCAATTACTAATCCTGTCAATTCATTTATTTCAGTTGGTGATTTTCGGAGAAAGGAACAACAAATGGACAATGTGGAAATTTAAAGCAAATCGCTCACCAGTCTTCAAATCATTATAAGAAGATACGGGAAAGAATTGAAATGACTTTTATGAAGCTGCAAGAATCAAGATGAATGAATTCCATGAGAATAGGGAGTTTTAAATTATAGGCGAGCGGTTAAAAAATATTAGCCAGTTGCAATTTGTAATTAATACTAATAAGATACTCTTATATTAAGATATTTGTAGTTGATAGAATCAATTCTTGTACGAACAAAGTAAAAATAGAATCAGTTTACTAGTATTTAATAGTATTTAATTGAACCGTCTGAGCATAGGGTAATAAATTGATATTATTGTAACGTGTAATGTGTGGAACAATCTACTGGTACTTAATATGCGTATTAATTATGACACAGGTATATACATAGCTTAGATTAATTTAAAATTTATCAAGAAGTAAAAACTAAGGAGGAAAAGTTCATTTGCCAAAGGAAGCATAAGAAAATCTCCTTTTGTCTTTGTAAACTCTACTGCACAAAACAATCATACGAAATGATGCAATGCAATAATACTTTATGTAAATGTAGATTGTTATGGTGGTCGCTGTTTCTGTTGGACTAATGATAAGGATAAAAGTTAAGTTTTTCTTAGTACTCCAATAAGAAGGAAGGAAAGGTGTTAAGAAAACGCCCAATAGTTCACACGTGTCAAACTTGTACTATTCTATTGTCGATTTTGTTGTATGGGCATAATGTAGAGTGTGAGACTTTGAAATGAAATGAAGGTTGACAACAATCAGCTTGCTTCCTTTGCAGTTGCATTGCAGTTTATTCCAGAATATGTGAGAATTGTATTTGAACTGCAGGAAGGAGAAATATTATAAATATATAATTGCAACTAATTTATTAATTAAAAAAATCTATCAAACAAATTATCCTCTCATACTTTTGAATAGCTTTTGCATGTTTTAACTTAACTCGTATGCCTGAATGACTTGACTCGAGAATAGAGTTTTTTTTGATAGACTGATTCCAGGTTCTATCACCGGCGTAAGCCTGTGGCTGTTGCTCAAAGCTGTTTCTGCAAGTCTAATTTAATTTTCTTAACAGTTAACATAAGAACAAAAATACTTCTGATCCAATTAACGTCAGACTGTGTTCGGGCCGCCGATTTTCTAGTTCTTAGTTGTTCTATTAGAATTAGTTGTAAACGTGGATGAGATATCCGTTGCCCTAAGTCATTAAAGTACTGGAGGTTGGAAAGATGAACACACAATAGTAGTGTAAATAGGGCAAGGCTACTCACAAATTGTTAAAATTTATTCAGGATATTTCAAATTTGAAAAATTAAGGATGGCTTACTGTAAGTTTGTAAGCTATCGATCCCAATTGTACAACAATTGTTCAAATAAGTATTTAGCATTCAGAACCTCACATCCGCTTAAGACAATCTTGTGACAATGCACTGTTCTCCAGATTATAATTTTTCCAATTTATATTCTGTTCTTTGTCCTAACTAGAGGTAAAACTTTGGTAGAGTATTCTGCAGGAAGGTCAAAATATACGTGTACTTGATCGACTTTTACGTTATGATGGTCATTTTGGACTATGTCCCACATAGTGTACAAGAAAAAGGATGAGTGAGGTGATAAATAACATTAGATGAAACTTATGCATCCACAGTGAACGACGTACAGACAAATCTTTAGCAATTTTGCAAATAAACGTCATATCCTTGTGTGTTTAAACATGATGACCACACACACAGGTGAATTGGATGCAATTTTATTAGATACAAGGAATAAATGGAAATTAATTAAGGATTTGGGTGTTCAGCAGAGAGAAATGCAATGCCTTGATAATATATCCTCATAACTTAATTATTACTTAGGCATACCTCTCTAGTGGAGGACTTGGAAAAATATTAATTTTAAATTTTAACTACTACTATTAATGTGTAATCTCATGAGAGAAAAAAATGATTGCTTCCGATAGAGCGAAAATGTGCCATTTTAATTTGTTTCATCCGCATTACACCTTTTTAATAAAATAAATGTGTATGGTTTCTTGTTAAAAATGAAATACGGTTTTGCCCTTTATTTATCCTACAACAAAAAAGTTATATGACAAAATATCGTCACAAACAAATTAGACATTGGTAAAACTTAACTTTACATGTGTGATCATATCTTAATACAATCGTAAAATGTCAGAGGAGGATTTTTAACAAGTTTTGAAGTTTTTAGATCATCAAATTGCTCGCACGAAAAATTGATAATCTATATAATCTTGATAATCATTTGATTTAAAAGGTATATTAAGGGTGACGGTGTTTCCACTGTACCATTTAACCATTATAAAGTAGTGGGGGGGAGACGCAATTTCAAAATATAAATAGTTAGTTCTGTGGTTTATTAGCTCAGTATAACTTGGTATTACAATGAAGTCTCAATATACTTTTAACAATGATACTTATTTAAAAACATTATCTTCTCAAATTGAAGGTATACCAGTGTTTGCTGGAGTGCGTCAACGCGGTGCAGGGTGAGGTCAGTTATAAGTAGAATCGCTAAATATGAACTTCCATTAATATCAAAGTATGCATTACCTCATGCTAAGGATGCTGTTCTCAGAGCAGTTTCAGCCGTTAAAGTGGCAATGAGCCTCTTAAAAGCTCTTTAAAATCGAGATTTTCATTCATAAGAAATTCTCAAACGGGTTAAGGCTTCGTGTCTAGATCAATTAGGTAATAGTCGAATCAGCAGATTTTATACTTGCCCTAACCATGGTGTAATAGAATGCTATTCAGTCTTCCAGCTAATGTATTAGAAGCATCCGTATCTAGATATTGAGAATTAATGCTCATCAGCTATTAAATAGGAAGCGCACGCTTCTAATTAAAAAATTCAATCGATGGTACGCTTCACAATCTCTGTCTTATTATTCTAACCAGGCTAATCGTATCTTCTGGAGCAAATTTTTGGTCCAGTACTCGAACAAAATAGGTTACAATATAGGTAAAAAGATAATTTTAACGAATCATATTACATTTTATGAAGGAATAATTGGGTTTGATACATAAAAATATTTAAACTAAGAGTATATAGATGCAAACTATTAAAATAGTATAGAGCAAAAATGTGGTATAAAATTTGAATATATGTAACTAAATTCAAAATAATTTTAACAATGAGTTTATATATTATAAAGAAATAATTGGATTTGCTTCATATGAAAAATATTTAAACTAATATTACATGGATATATGATTTTCGGAAGGTGTAGTGCAAAAACAGGATAAGGAATTTAAACTGTACAGGTTTTAAAAATTGAAATGACTTATTTTCAACAATTTATATTCTATTTTATGACAAACTAATTGGATTTGTTCCTTATGAAAAATATTTCAACTAATTTTACATGGGTATATCATTTTCAGAAAGTGTAGTGCAAAAACGGGGTAGAAAGTTTGAACTGCACATGGATAAAAAAATGGATAAAGTTATTTTTAACAATAAGTATTCTATTTTATGAGAAATTAATTGGACTTGCTTCATATGAAAAATATTTAAACTAATATTACATGGATATATGATTTTCAGAAGGTGAATTGCAAAAACGGGGTAGATGATTTGAACTGTACAGGTTTAAAAAAATTGAATTGACCTATTTTTAGCAATTTATATTCTATTTTATGACAAACTAATTACATTTGCTCCATATGAAAAATATTTGAACTAATACTACCTGGCTATATCATTTTCAGAAAGTGTAGTGCAAAAACGGGTAAAAAATTTGAACTCCACAGGGATAAAAAATTGAATTAACTTATTTTTAACAATTTATATTCTATTTTATGACAAACTAATTTGATTTGTTCCATACGAAAAATATTTAAACTAATACTAAAAGAGTATATCATTTTCAGAAAGTGTAGTGCAAAAACGGGGTTGAAGATTTTAACTGCATATGGTTAAAAAATTGGATAAAGTTATTTTTAACAATAAGTATTCTATTTTATAACAAATTAATTGGATTTGCTCCATATAAAAAGTAATTAAACTAATATTACATGGATATATGAGTTTCAGAAGGTGTAGTGCAACAACGGGGTAAGGAACTTAAACTGTACAGGTTTAAAAAATTGAATTGACTTATTTTTAACAATTTATATTCTATTTTATGACAAACTAATTGGATTTGTTCCATATGAAAAATATTTAAACTAATACTACATGGGTATATCATTTTCAGAAAGTGTAGTGCATGAACGGGGTAGAAAATTTGAACTGCGCATGGTTAAAAAATTGGATAAACTTATTTTTAACTATAAGTATTCTATTTCATGACAAATTAATTGGAATTGCTACATATGAAAAATATTTAAACTAATATTATATGGATATATGATTTTCAGAAGGTGTAGTGCAAAAACGGGGTAGAGAATTTGAACTGTACATGTTTAAAAAATTTAATTGACTTATTTTTAGCAATTTATATTCTATTTTATGACAAGCTAATTACATTTGCTCCATA
>WJEZ01000536.1:0-26483 GCA_009869925.1 Thalassaphorura encarpata
GGTGACAGTGGCAGTTAATTAAAATCTGGCTGCGTAGGTTAATTATAGAGACAAGAAGGATAGGGAAGAATTATTGTCCTTTCGGCGGTTCATGAATTTTACATGTAGATTTGACCCTAATGCTAATTGAGTTTATTTTATGAGGGCGGGTCCGCCTAGAGGGCCGAAATATAAATTGATAAAAGAAGCTTAAAGTTGTTTTCATTCCCGTTTTGCTTTGCGTTTTTTTTGTCTCCCAGACGGATAAATAAATTGAAGAAGGAAATAGGGTAATTTCAACTTTTTTTGAAGGTTGTTTTTCCTGAGGGCTTAAGGATGAGAAAAGAGAAGATAAAAAAGGGAATCGAAATTGAAATTCGAAATGAACGGCCCAATGGGCCCATACAACATGGGATGACGACGACGACAGCGGCAGTTTGCCCAAAAGATGAGATAGATAGATAAAAAGTACTGTGTTTGGCATGGCAAGGCATGGCATGGCATCTGCAGATGCTTTGATCATCCTCATCTTTTTTTTAATATCCTCGTCATCCCCGCCGTTTATTCTCAAACTTTGAAAAGATTAAGGGGTGGGGAAGGACGGGCACGTTGCAGGTTGCTGCCTGTTCTTGTATTGCTTGCTATTTCAGTGGGAAATGGGAGTTGAGTAAGACGTTAAAAGTTTGTAACGTTACCGTTAGTTCCTTAGGACGACGGGAAGGAAAATCCAAATCGAATTTAGTAAGGGAATCGACTCAGGTGTTGCAACTGTGGGCAGAATACAAAAAACATTAAGAATTCTACAAAACAATACAAAGTTTATATGTAAAAACGAATTTTTAGTTTCTTTCTACATGATTTTTGGTTAGAAGTAATGTGTAATTCTGTATTTTATTATGAATTTAACTGTGAAATGGCGGCAGAGATTGTTCCCTTGTTGAGTAAAAGTGTTCGTCTTTTGGGGCTTTTTTGTCAGGCAGGCAGGTTGCGGGTCCCACCGCAACAGCAGCAGACGCTCAAGTTTAGTAGTAGATTCAGTATGGACTGAGTGAGTGACGAAGACGAGAACTAGAGTCCTCAAAATCTCTAGAGAATACTACATGAGAAAAAAAAGTAAAAGCAATCCTTGGTTTGGTTTTCTCCAGGAGAGAAAGGAGAAAGAAAGAAAGGCGAAAGTCCATGTGGCATGCACTGAATACCTTACCCAGCAGCAGAACCACTGTAATTATTCTGTGGGAGCGTAAGGTTTGGCCATGGCATGGCAAGAATAGAATCGAGGTTTTGGTATTGGTTTGGTTTCCGTGGTTCGTTCCCACTTGTAAGATTTTGGCAAGGCAAGGCAAGGCAAAGCAATTGAGGACCAAAGCCCTCTTGTCATGAGAAAGCTTTAGCTTTAGCCCACTCTACTACGGCTGCACTTTCCCTGTGCGTCCATTAGGAAACTAAACTTGAGTCTGGTTTGGATTTGTATTTCTACGAAATCCTAGGCAAGGCAGGCAGACCGGAATCTTGAATGTTGTGGAATGGAAATAGAAAGTGTGACTGACTATATATATTGAGTATTGTATCTCTTATTCTGACAAAGCAAAGCAAAGCAAAGCAAAGCAATAAGGATCCTATCGATCCAACAACAACAGGACAGGGACATGGAAGGATAAACGTGGGGCTAATCCTAGTTTGAGTTTAGTTTAAGCCAAAGCAATGCAAAACATACGGAAAGGGTATAAGAGTTTAGTGATGGGATGGAATAGGAATGAGGGAAAGTCATAAGCGGACAAAAGAGATTGTTAAATGGAAGAGATTGCAAAAGCAGAGCAGAGGAATGAATAGAGAATTGTATCTTCTCTGTGTATGCATGCAGTACTTGAGTTGAAGAGGAGTACATTTGAATTAACTTTCCCTCGCCATGGCCAGAGTCTGAGAAAGGTGTCTAGGGATCAGGTGTGACGTGGGACGAGCCCTCACAAGATTTTTAAGTAGGAACCTAGCAGCACAAGCACGTGGATAAATAGAAGGGTCTCTCGAGAAATACGTGTTGTCACTTTCCTCTAGCAGCAGAAAAAAATTTGCAAGATGTGTTGTCTAGTTTTATAATATTTTGGAGCAAAAGGGCTTGGCCCTGGGTCTTGGATTGGCTAAGCAAACGTTTAAAGGAGGAGTGGCTTCAAATACTGCAGAAATTTTGCATTGCACAGTTCAATAAAAAATTTAACGAGCTAACGGTTGAGCGGATACTGCTGGACTAATTGATTCTTGTGAATATGAATTTTCAATTTTCATGATGGTTGACCCCATTTGTTCCATTTGGGAAGTTGAGTAAATAAATACCTTTTCATTAGTCATCCCGAGGGGATTTGACCTACTAATTTCATTTCATTTTGGTGGAATTCAAACGAACAGCAATGGAATGGATTGAATTTTGAGATTAAATCTTTGGACTGAATGATGTCAGTCAGTGTGTCAGTGCAGTAGCACTAGCATAGCAGGGCAATTGGGGATTGTTCATCTGGATCTGATCCTGTGGTATGGTGTGTAGTTGTTCTAGCCTAGCGTAGCCAATCAATTCCGGTTGAGTGAATTCCGTCTGACTAGACTACCCTGGCAGGGAGTTCCCTACTCTGTCCTTAGTAGTTTCATTTTGATTTCCTTCCGGTTCTCGTTTATTAATGACTTGCCTTCCCTTCCCTTGCCTGGCCATTGCTTTCTCTGTCTTTCTCACTTTCTCTCTCGTTTTGTTATCAAGGCAAGAAATTGTAACGAAACGTAGACATATTAGCCCAAAGGCTAGCTGCATGCAGATGCAGACATAGACTCAGACAGTAGACTACTAGTCTCGCAATTGGCTATGTGTACGACTACTCCAGTATATTTTGTTTTTCTTTAATATTTCGTTGCATTCATATGAAATTGTAATGAGAATTGAAATTAAAATGAAGGACGTATTTTATGTAATTACAAAAATGAATAAGCTTCCGGCGAATTTGAAATGAATATAAAATTTTTTCAAAACCTGAAGAAATGAGTTCCGATTAAAAATTTGGAGATTTGCAAAATATTGAGAAATACTAATAAAGTTTTCGTTTACCACATTTCTGTGTTAACGAAGTAAAAAATGAGTATTGTAATATTTACGATTAGAAAAGTCAGAATCTGTATGAGAAAAAGTTTGGGGAATATGGTCTATATAAGGCAAGGAAGTCGGAAAAGGGCCCTTGTGAGTTGAGCGAGTGTGTGTGAAGGATGCGTTGTTAAACGAGTTTATTTGAGATTGATGGTCTCGACTCTACATTCTACACGGATTGCGAAATGTGTAGAGCAAGCAAGCGACGAGGCGGGTCAAATATTTTAAGAGACAACTGACACTTTTCACTATGCTTGGAAGAACCCGGAAGGAGAAAGGTTTGACTGAGAAAGTGCACATGTTTAGCTTATCCTTATCCTGTTTAGTACCCTTTTTCTTGCAAGAGGAAAAAAGGTTGAAGGTTAGACAGGACAGGAGTGTGAGTGAAAGTCTTGGAAATAAAATGTTCACTCACGAGGTTCATTATGTCTTCCTACTCTATGGAAAGGATTCACTTTTCCCAGCAGTTCTTCCCCTTGTTAATTTTCCGCTCAGATAGGTCCATTTCCACTTCCTCCGTTTCTATCCTGTCTAGCTGTGCTGTGTATTTTTAGGGCTCAAGCTTTCACTTACTTGGCAGTGGCAGGGAAGGGTGTCTGTCTGGAGGCAACGCACGAATCCAAAGCACATGGTTCTTTGCTCCATGGAATAAATGAGTGGAGAAAGTCAATCTCTGTCCCTTTTGTCTTCACAGCTTTCATTTCCTTTCGAAAAGGAAAAAAACATCGCTACGGTAAATTGAGCTTATTTTTTGGCCCTCAGGAGGTGGATAAAGATTTAAATTGTGTTCGCTTTGGCTCTAACTGTCTTTAAATGCGGTTTTTGTTGTTTTTCAGTTTTTTAGTTGCGTCACAAAAATTTGTATTACGGAAGCCATGTAATTAATTAAACATTGAAGCAATCATTAAAAACTTGGATTAAAGTTCTAATGAGTATTCTATGTTTATATATTTGATTCGATTTAAATTTTTAATTTGAAAGAAAAATTTAAACACGCCTGATGCAAGTCACGGCTCATGACCCTGGCTATGGCTAAGGAGGTGGATAAAGATTTAAATTGTGTTGGCTTTGGCTCTGACTGTCTTTAAATGCGGTTTTTGTTGTTTTTCAGTTTTTTAGTTGCGTCACGAAAATTTGTATTACGGAAGCCATGTAATTAATTAAACATTGAAACAATCGTTAAAAACTTGGATTAAAGTTCAAATGAGTATTCTATGTTTATATATTTGATTCGATTTAAATTTTTAATTTGAAAGAAAAATTTAAACACGCCTGATGCAAGTCACGGCTCATGACCCTGGCTATGGCTATGTCGTACATAGCTCTGTTGATTAGGAAAATTTTCTAAATTAGTTTGCAATTCTTGTGAGACAGTTTGAAATTAGTGAAATTGAGTGAAAGTAAAGAAAAATGTGGACGAGGGCAAAGGGTGCTTAAGCGAATTAGTAGAAAGTTGTGTAAAGGAGGGAAAGGATAGGATTCAATTGATTTTCTTCTCCAAAATTCCGAATTCATCTCATTCATTCCTTATCTCTTCTCGGGTCGAGTTCTTCCATCCATGCGTTGCATTCCGTGTAATTTAGTACAGAATGTCTCGAGTGTCTTGTGTATATATTGTGTTGTTTGAAATGCGACTCTACCCCGTCACAGAGTTTTTGAGAATAAAAAGAAAAATTTAGCTAGCTGGCTGGCTGGCTTACTAGCTCGAAGGCATAGGAACGAAGTGCTTTGACTTTTCATTTTGGACTGTGACTCCCTGGCTGGCTTATGGCCAGAGGAGAAGAGAAAAGTGGAGTGAAAGAACCAGAAGAAGAGTTATAAGGATAGTCCTCGAATTTTGAACTCAATGCAACGCATCGCAGCAACTTGAGTTTTTTGTGTATGTGTGCCTGTGTAGTGAATAAATGGAATTAGAGTCGTTTGCTAGGGTTTTCCATACATACATGCTTGCATGTTTTGTTTCTTCTGCTTTGGTACTAACTTTTTTCATGTTTTATTGTTAGTGTTGTATTTTCTTGCATAGCGATGCATTTCTCTTGCCTGGCTGACTGCTGCTGCTGTGTTGAATGAATTGTTTTGGAATTGAAATTGGGCATTTAATTTATTTTTAAAAGCTGAAGCGAGGAATTGGATTGCATTAGACTTGTGAAAAAACAGAAGGAGGGCTCTAGGGCTGAAATTTTAGCATAAGGGCTAGGGCCTGGCTGGCTCGACAGAAATAAAAAGTTGTAAGAATTTGAGAATTTATTTTGAAAGCTGAGTTGGCTGAATTTCCCAATCTGTTTGATGCGGACGTTTTATAGCAAACTACGTTTTATGCTCACAGTTTGAAATTTATAACATTTTTAGGGTCAGGTTGAGCAAAGTGAAATTTGGCTTATTGCGAAATTTGACAACGATTGCAATTTTTTTTATTTTCGGTAATTTAATTTTTGGATACAAAAGATCTGAACGAAATTTCTCGAGTCAACTGCAATGTTTAAACTAAGAAAATTGAAGTAGATTGGTTTAGCTTTGTTTTTTTATTGTTTCGCTAAAAAATTAGTCAATTAATATGAGATACGGTCCAGAATTCTTCATTATTCCACCCAGGAAGCTAATAATACTTGCTGCTTTCTAGTATTTATTTGTAGATTTATTATTATTACCTCGTTACTAGATTCCATTTTCTACTTTTGATTCAGTCTCGGATTACATTTATCGAACGTAGGCGTAAGTAATCCTCACTCATTGGGCGGGCTGACTGACTGAGTCAAGTCTAGCCTTAGGTCTATTCGCCTTGGTCTAAAATTCGGATTTAATAATAAAGATCGGATTTATGAGAATAACTTGCTCTTGCTTGGGTAAGAGCCCTCGAGTCTAAAGCTCTCAAGCACCCATTTCTTGCCAAAGCAATTCAACACTTAAAATCTTCAACTTTATTAGCTGGCTGGCTAGACTGCCGAGCAGAGCTTATAAATTCAGACTCAGACTTAACTTTCCTTTTTTTGGATATACGGGCCCTTGTCACACTTTTCAATTTCTAAGCTCCAGAGTTTTTTAGTTATTGGGTAGTGCTAGTGCTAGACCGGACACGACTAAACTCTCGGAAAGAACCAAAAGAGTGTGAAAAAGTGTTTTGACAATTTATGTATTAGCTACCGGCCCGGCCATCCTGAAAGAGTTTTGATTCCATCCATGAGTTTTTTTGGATTTGTTCGATGAGGTGTGAGTGAAATAGTGCAGCAGTGCAATGTGCGTCGTCACTCCGCCCCTCAAGGATGAGGATGACCAGGAAGTCCTCGTTGTCATAAAAAAAGATCGAGGGCTGCTGCTGCTGCTGTATTATGGCCCTCTTTGGTATGGCATGGCTTTTAAAAATGAGAGAAGATATTAAAAGAGCCCCACCCTATGCTGAGGAGGAAGAGGCGTATGCCTACAGCCCTGGCCCTGGAGCATGTGGCGGCGGGGGCGGTTCCTCAAAATCCTCTTCGTCTTCATCTTCCCGCCAAATCAGTTGCCATTGTGCCTGTAGCCAAGTCAAACCTGAGGATGAGGAAGATCGACGGAGTGGGAATGGGGCGGAGGTGCGAAGTATCAGTGGGCAAGTCAGTGCGCAAGGTCAAGGGCCTGGTCTGGGGCAAGGGCAGGCCCAAGGTCAAGGGTCCCGGGAAAGAATGGTCATGTGTGACCTCGTTCTTGCAAATAGTGCAGCGGACAAAGCTAAAAACTCGCAAGGGTCTTTTTTTACTGATATTGATGGAACCTGTGTCCCTGCCCCACCGCCACCCCCTGTAAGGAGGACTACTACCCCTAATACCCCTGGGAGGGAACGTGTGACTTGTTGCCAAATTCATGGCCCTGGCCCTGGGCCAGGTCAAATGCCACTGCCTATGCAAATGCAAGGATCTCCACATTTACAAATCATTCCACATCAGCACACACAGCTACCCCAAGGGCATGGGCAAGTGCAAGGGCTGATGCCTACTACTCTTATCCCAGTCCCAGTGTATGAAGTCCATGATCCAAACAACATTAGCTACTGCTACTACTATCAACCTACTCAATCCAACTTTCCAGGTATTAATACGTACATACAAGAATTGTACAAGTACTACTACTACAAGGGTTTTTGAGTTGTACCCCCGGAGACATGATTTAATGAGGATTCATTAAGCTGAGGCTTGGATTACAAAGATGTTGCTGGGATTCTTTCTCCTGTTTTGCTCTATTGTTTTAACCTAATGCAATGTGTAGTTGTAGTGTACAGGGAGCAATTAGGAGGGAAACAATGTAATCCCATCAGTTACGCTTGGCTGCTGCACTGTGGTTTAGTTGTAAGTTTTGGTCTGACGGCTCACTAGACTTTTGGGATTAAACAAGAGAAACAAGTTAGACTCACCAACAGCCGCGTCAACGCTAGAGTTTTTGGAGATTTGAGTTTTGTTTGGCTTGTTTTGTGTTTACTAATTGGGCTCGACCACAAACCCGTTGTATGGTGTGGTGATGAATTTTTATTGGCATTAGCAGTTTTGTAAATTTTAGCCTAGTTGTAATTAAGTAAAAGAAAAAGTTTTGGGTTGTATTAGCCGGCATTAAATTTAATTGAAATTGAGTGCTGATGGTGACTGGTCACGTGGAGTACAGTAAATCTGAATCTGAAGAAAGGTTATCGAAGAAAAGTGCCAAGTGGGAGAGAAAGTTAAGTTGGGGCTGGTGAAAGTTAAGAAATGGGTATGGGTTCGGCTCAGCTTTGACTTTGTTTACTCTTTCTATTAGGGCGGAAGTGGGAAAGTAGTAGGGAAGAAGCACTTGAGTAAGTTAAGTCGAGCCGGGTGCTAGTGCTTCTGCCGTGCGGGGAAAGAATTATCATACAAAGTTTGACTTTGACTTCTTCAGACTCACTCGGCTTTGGTTTCCCTTGAAGAAAGTAAATAGAGGATAAAGAAGGAAGGGTTGAGTTGATGAAATGATATGGGATGAGTTTGAATGGTAAAAGATCCACGCTTCTCGCCTACTTAATTCAGACGGTTAGGATTGGGTAACATTAAAAAATTAAGATTTTTTACTCTGATTTAAACTGCTAAGATTGGACTGATATTCAATTTAATTTTAAATTCGGATTTATTGAGTAGGAATTATTATAATTATATATAAAATCTTATTTGATTTAACAGTTCAAAATAATTGCAGTTTTTGATTACTTTTTTATAAAATGTTTACATTAATAATTTTACTTGTAAAATGAATATTTCAATGTAAAACCCATGATAAATTGAATTCTTGAACTTTAGCCCAGTCAGGTTTCGTCCCCATTTACTTCACCGTTTGAAAATCTGGGATGGATCTTATGTCCTTCCCTTTCTTTAGTTTATTTGAATTTTTCTGAGGATTTCCATAACTTGCCGCGGGTGTTCAACGAAGCGGAAAGAAGAGGACGAGAAAAAATAAATTGACAGATGTTGACTTGAAAGACAGAGTGAGTGACTGAGATGAGAGCACATGAGTGACATTCATTTATTTCATTTCATTTGATTGCTACAAGCTTTGGGATGAAAGAAAGGAGAATACGAGTCAGACTGGGAGAAAGTATTCAGTTCTAGTTCTAGCTAGGCTAGGTCGTGGGTTTTTTTGAACAAACCTAAACTTCCCATCATGTCAGTCAATGCTGAGGCTGAGCTGACAAGAGTTTTAGTGCCTCTCTCGCTTGTTCTCATAAAAAATCTACAAGAATGCAATGCTGAAGTTTGAACATCTGATTTTAGTACTGCCATTTGACCTGGCTGGCTGTGGTGGAGGAAATGTCTGAAATTTGCGGGCGGGGTTTCTTTCATGGCAGGCAGGCAGACGGACGGACAGATGTAATATAATTAGGAATAGTCAGCGCGTAGTGTTAGGCCACCCACCTACCCTAGTATCTGTAGCCTAGGTAGGTTATTTAATGTACTATTCAGGATTCAGGAGGAAAGAGTGAAAGTAACTACTAAGTAAGTAAAGTAAGTTTGTCGCCATATGTTGGTGATTGGTTCCAGACCGCCCAGGCTAGGCCAGGCCATCGTGTCAGCATGTACGAACTTTCTCCAGGGGAAAGTTTTCTGTGCCTGATTTTCGGTTCTTGGTCGCGTGGGTCCACGTGCCGTGCGATTCCGTGCTGGTGTTGAGGAGCTTACGTAACTTACCGTTCGTTACATTAGTTTAGAATATAATGAGAGTTTATATGGGTTATTTTATGACTCGGTCGTTGTACTATGCTGTGAGAGATACATGCATTTACATGTAGATTCAAAAACTAAATGAAAATGAAAACGAAATGGAAGGGAAGGTATGGAAATTGGCAAGGCAAGGCAAGGAAAGGACATAGTTTTTCAATTAATTTAAAGGCTAAAGTTTATAATGTCAAGGAAGAGTGGGGATTTTATTTATGAGGGTGGGTAAAGCGAAATGAATATATATTTAGGCATTTTCAGTTAGATTTTATTGGTGCTCAGAATTAACGGAAATGAGAAGAAAAGAAGATCCGTAAAATAACTTATAAATTTATAATAAAATAAAATAAAAAATGTGCCATAGAACATGTAAAAAAATGAATGTTCATTTGATGTATTTTATTTGTACTCTACATAACAAAACATAAAAATAAATATGTATGCAAATAATGCTCGAAATTTTCTTATCCTTGGATCCATCTCCGTAAATCCAACATGTAATTTCCGACATTTGAAAGATGTAATGTAAACGATGGCCATTTGTTAGAATAGAACCCTCATGCATCTTGTCTCCTTTTACCCGATTAACCCGAGCGGGAGATGGCGGATAAAAAACATTACCCGCTTGCCGCTTCTATGCTATGCTGCGGTGACATTTCTTGTATGTCGTATTTCTCTTGGGTGTCGTATCTCTTTTAAGGAGGACTTGAAATAGAGAAGTTATGTATGAAGGGCGAGCTCTCTATATTAGATACAAGATACATTATTTATGTCTAAGGACAGACTTGTAGTTTTGAGTGCAAGTGGTTTTGCGGGCCAGAGGAGCCAACTATACAAATAAATGTGAATTTTGGGAACAGAGGATTGTTGTACTGTGCTACTTATGTAAGGAGTGTAAATAGATATCATCTTGGTTGGGTTGACACTAGGGACTGGGCCGAAGAAGACCAAGAAGAAGTCAGAGTTGGTTGAGTTGACTTTTCCTTTGATCTTTGATGTGTGTCTGTCTCTTCACTCTCACTCAGTTTAATGGTAAAGTTTTAAACTTGGCTTTGCGCTAGGGGTATGCCATGCCAAAGTGAAAACGAAGGAAGAACGTGAGATCAAATCGGTTGAAGCAACGAGACAAGGAAGAATTTGATTTCCTTTTGTGTCTGTCGGTGTGATGTGATGTGATGATTTTTTTCTATTTATTTATCGCTTGTATTTACAGACATCCAAGAATTCTACGAATTGACGCTTCTAGATGACAGTAAAAGTGTTCAAGAGAAAACGGTGGAAACGATTCGAATTGCAACAAAGTGGGAGCACGGGAATGATGGGCCTGTCGGTGGTATTCTTAACCCAACGCTTATTGCACAGGTAAAAAATTAATTTCTATTGTGGTTTTACCAAAAAATCTCGTGGGTAGCTTAGTTTTGCAATGAATTTTTATTGAACACAAGTGAAGTGATTTGATGGTTGAATTGGCAGACTGTCACTTCACCGCGCCTTTAGCCGTCAACAAAGAATTTTTACCATTAAGAAAATTCGTGACAACTCCCATCCTATTCTTACTCGTCTTGTTTCGAATTGTGAATCAGGGCACCGCAGCACAGAGGTTTTCCTTGGCCTTCCTCCAAACCCTAGCCTGGCTCTGGCTGACTTGTCAAATGTCTTTTTGTGACTTTGTGCATTTGTTTTAATCCCGACAATTCCTCAGAACCCATGTTCCATTTCTATTTCCTTTCCTTTTTAAATTGTAATTGAGCATCAGTCTCTGTTTTCTAAAAATAAGCAAGATGCACGTAGCCCTAGCTGGAATTGTAATGTAATGAATGAGAATTTCAGGATTTTTCCGGTTCAAGGATTTCTTTTCCTTGAAAATGTGGAGTGTAAAATATGGGGCGAAAGATTTTCGCTGCGCTGCATGTATAAATTCGAATTCGATTAAGAACGGCGGCTTCTTTTTTTGCGGACAATGGAATGCAAATGGACTGTCAGAGCAAACTCCGCCTTTTTCCCCATATTTTATGATTATCTTGACTACATGTGCGGTACTCGTCCTAGTGCCCTGACAGCCTACCCATTTTCCTTTCTCCCCAACCAGAAATCTCATCTCGGATTTTTTGAAGGAAAAGAAGAATGGAATGAATAAAGGGGTTTTTCAGTTTGCATTACATTACATTACATTAACTGCATTGAGGAGAAAAACTTGCAAAAGAAAGAACCAAGTTTGTGAATGTCCGTTGAGTTCATTAGAGTGGAAAAGATGCTTGGATCAGCTACCGGCATCGGCTTCAGCTTCTTGCCTGTCTGGATTCCATCTTATCCAGCCAAAAAAGAAATTTGACATGACAGGACGTCGACTCGACGTGGGCTGTTTCTGGTTACTCTCTCTTCTTCCTTCGTACATGTGGAATTGCATAATGATGACGAGAGACAGGCTTCGGATTTTGGTTCACCTTCTTCCTGTCACGTTTCGAATCATTCATCTATTTGGTGATTCAATATAATGACGACGAGGCGATACCAGTGCCAGGCCGGGAGTCTGGAATGGGAAATCGATTGGTTTGATTTTAGGATCATTATCCGGTGTTTCCGGGAAAAAAAGCTTAGGAATTTTGTACTGGCTTTAATAGTGGGTGTGCTTTGAACTCTCTTAATATTGAAACAACGGAATTAAGTCAATTTTTATGAATTCCCAATTAGGTGTTTAGTATATTGGCCACCGATTAAGTTAAATTAAAATACGGCTGAGATGAAAAATATTTTAAAGTTCTCTCCAAGCGCCGTCACCCATTAAAAATAATCATAATATTTTCCACAATTGCTGCTATTGTTTTCTCATTAAGGAAGGATGAAAGTGTTTAAAATGAGTTTGTTTGTTCATAATTTCCTTTCCTGCACTCGAGCCAGAGCAGGCCATGGCCAAGGTACATTGGCTTTTATCTTCTTCGTCATCATCACATCATCTACTTAGCCGATTTCCTGAATTGAAAGTGACGAGGTGGGCAAGCCAAGTCAAGCCCTGGGCGCAAAAGGAATAATGATGGGCTGAAGGCCAAAAATCCTATTTTTAGTCCCACCTTCCACATTAGTGTAAGATTAAGATATTGGAGTGAGTCTCAGTAGTATCATTAGTGGGTAAGCCACTGAGGAAACTGGAGGAATCAATTATTAAAGTATAGCAGGAAGGACGTTGAACAAGTATTTGGGGAATTGAGCTCATCTTGTGCTTTCACTTTCGTTTTTGCTGTGAAAATTGAGATTGGGCTGGGCGGAGCGGATAGAGACGGTGAAAGTGGAAGTGAGGAAATAAAATGATTGATTGGGTTTCAATTGTTCGCCACTCATCTCAAAGATTCTCCAACTACGTTGTTCCAAATTTAAGGAGAGCTCGAAGGAAAAGGAATCGAGAAGAAATGAGAGAAGCTATGGAAAAAAGAGGACAACTAGAAGAAGAGGCTCAATTTGGAACAGAGGCTGGTGCTGGTGCTTTGACCTCTGGTCCAACAGGAGCCACACCAGCTTCTTCCTCGACTTTTTTATTCAATAATCATGTTAGCTCAAATGTGATTTTTTCGTTTCCTTTACTTTACTCGGACAGGACAGGGAGGACATATCTGGTGCTTTATGATTGAGTTGTTCGATTTCGATTTTCTTCTCTCCGCGCTGCTATCCTGGTTGACTTGACGTTGAGCTGAATTGATCCTTATTTTTTTGCCTCGGTTATTACCCTGACCGATTTTTAAGGAAATGTTTTATGAACGCTCCAACTGAAATAATGTTTTCAATATTAGTCTTATGTATAAAATTTTGAATTGATTCAAATCCTTGAACTCTGAAGTTCTTGTTTTCTAGCTTCAAGTCAAAAGAGGTCAATTTTTGACAACCTTCTTAGGTTTTCATACGTTACAGAATTTTCTTCCATGCTGCTTTGTTTCTACCTATTCTTTCTCCAGAAACTAGAGGATTCTTCATAAATATTTAACATTAGGTTGGAATCACGCACTTGAGGATGTTTTGATAGGTTTAGAGCGTAAATCCTCCTATAAACACGGGGATCAAATAGTTTAGTTCACGCCTTGGCGGATTTTACAGCTTTATTCAGAACACAGAGGATATGAGTTGCCCATGAAAGTAAAGTGGACGATTTGTAATGCAATGTACTAGGAGCAGAGATTGGATCTGGGAACGAAAATCCCCAAGGGTTATTCTCAAATTCTCGCCTTTATCTTATTTCTAATCTCAATGCATGGCATTGTGGGGCAAAGGCAAAGCGTAGCAAAGCTGTTTAGATTGAAATCGTGCTGTGAAAACTCTAGTAAGACAAGGGTCGTAGGTCCAGCTTAAATTTAAAAATATAATGCTAAAATGTTGTTTTTGGCTTTTTATAGAAAATATACGGTGATGAGAACACAACACCGGCGGCGGCAACACAGCCACAGCAACAACCTGTGCAAATGCAAACTCGTCCTGTTCATGAAGACGTTGTTGACACTAGTGCAGTTTCTCCTTCCACTCCACGCTCTCCATTCACTCAACAACTTAATCTCCTCAATCAATTAAATGGAGGACCTGGAAAACAAAAGGTGAGTCATTGCGAAATACGACGCAACTCAAAATTTGCGAAATTGCTCTGATTTGGCAGCATGCATTGCTGTACTGGAAAGCAAACACAGCACAAGAGACAAAAGATAGAATGAGTGAGTGAGTAGAGCACTAGGACTTGAACTCAATTGAGGTCTTCCTTAATAATTGAGTAGTTATTGATTTGGCTTTCTTCAGCACCGACCTGTCCATCCTTTCCCTGGGAAAATGGAAAACAGGTTTCGAGTTTCACCTGCTCGCCTGCCTGTTGTGGTTTCCAGCTCTCAGCTCTCTTTCCCAATTTTAGTTTTAGTTTTAGTTTAGTCTGTGAGTGATGACTTTGTTACTTTCTGTTTCTGTTTCTTTGGCTACCGCTGGCCCGAGTACAAGTGCTCAGGCTCTGATATACAGTTGACAAGGAAAGTCGGCAACCTGATTATTTTTATTTTGCACAAATGGACGGTCCTTTGTATAAAATCTCACCAACTGCTTGGGAATGAGTAAATCTCGTCCCACTTCACACTCTGGACGCGTTTCTAGAAACCATGCGACTTGTTTTTTCTTCCCTTACAAAATTATTTAGTGGAGTTTGTTTAAGTAATAAGAAAAAAGTTAGATTTAATGAAAGGGTTCGTGTGATTGATTTTCGTGGAGGTGCATGGGAAGATGAGGTGGGATTTTACTTCGATTCGACATCTTGATAAATAGCGTTTCTAGAAACCATGCGACTTGTTTTTTCTTCCCTTACAAAATTATTTAGTGGAGTTTGTTTAAGTAATAAGAAAAAGGTCAGATTTAATGAAAGGGTACGTGTGATTGATTTTCGTGGAGGTGCATGGGAAGATGAGGTGGGATTTTACTTCGATTCGACATAAATCATCTTGATAAATAAAAATATCATAATTTGTATATTTATTTTTTTAGGGTGACAGCTATGCTCGTGAGATTGAGAGTTTCCCAATCAATTTTCAGAATGAATCGAAACAGGTGATTATTTTTTACAAAAAAAAATAAAAGTATATTTATTTTTTATCTAATTTTTTTTTACTTTTTCAGACGAGCGAGGAAGATTGGACTTACGAAGAAATTACATTAGAGCGTGGGAGCTCAGGTCTTGGGTTCAGCATTGCTGGCGGGACAGACAATCCTCACGTTGATGATGATCCTAGTATTTACATTACGAAGCTTATTTCTGGTAAGTCTGGTTGGTCGATTTTTTTAGTAGTATTTTATGGAAATATGTTTTTATGATGGAAATGTTTATGACAGGCGGTGCTGCAGCTATAGACGGACGTCTAAGGATTGGAGATGTCATTATGCGTGTAAATAATACAGCGGTTGTGAATGTCCCACATGCAACAGCAGTCGATGCTCTCAAACGAGCTGGAAATAACGTTCGATTGGTTCGTTTTATCACGAAACCAATTTGAATCTATTTTTTATACTTTTTAATATTTGTATTTTGTTTTTTAGTATGTGAGACGCCGAGGCCCAGCTTCAGGACCGAGGGTCCTTGAGATTGAGCTCCTAAAGGGCAACAAAGGCCTTGGATTTAGTATTGCAGGGGGAATAGGAAATCAACACATTCCAGGGGATAATGGAATTTACATTACAAAAATCTCAGAGGGCGGAGCTGCTTATGCGGATGGACGTCTTGCAGTAGGGGATAAATTGATGGCAGTGAGAAATACACCGGTAAGACCGCAATTTGTGTTTATGTCTAAGCTCCTGCATTTGCATTGTCTTGTTGTTTCGTCTGGCTATTGTGCTAAAAAATTATTATAAAGATGCAAAGACAAAAAGGCTTAATATTTTGGACATGGTCTATCTCCTGCCGGCTGCTTGAGGTTTTTGTGTAATTTTTTTTATTATTTGGTGTTTTTTTCTGTTGTGACATTATTTTTTCGTATTGCGTTTTAATCTACGTGTCCAGGATGGGATTGAGTCCAGATATTTACCCACCTCCCGTCTCATTTATCTTACACAGACCGGAGAGAAAAATTTGGAGAATGTAACACATGAGGAAGCAGTCGCGACGCTCAAAGCCACGGAGAATCGTGTGATTCTTCTCATCATGAAACCTGACCCTGTGTCTGGGTTTGCGACACCACAGCAGCAACAGCAACAAGCAGAGCCTCTCATGCATTTTGAAGCTCCACCGACCCCAGTGTCAATGGCTGCGACTCCACCATCTGAAATCATCGTGAGACCGCGTCATTCACCAGCACCACCTCAACGTGCTCCAGCTGCTCCTGTTACTCCAGAATTGGAAAGACAGCAGCAAATCATCCCGCCGGATAATTTTTCAATGATTACGGAGCCAAGGACACCAGGGGTAGGGCCAGGGCCAATGGATAGTCATCATGACGATACAATGAGAACTGTGACTCTGACGAAAGGTGGAAGTGGACTTGGATTCAATATTGTTGGTGGTGAAGAGAATGAGGGGATTTTTATTAGTTTTATCCTTGCGGGTGGCCCAGCTGACCTTTCTGGAATGATTTTCCGTGGTGATCAAATCGTGTCAGTGAATGGACATGATATAACAATGGCAACTCATGAAGAGGCTGCCCATGCGCTTAAGGTATGGAGATCAAGGGTCAATTTTGAGGAAAAAAATTTCAATTTTAATATATGTACTGGAATTTTTCAGACGGCCGGGCAAACTGTGACACTCGTGGTTGTAAATAAAGCTGAAGAGTACAATCGATTCGAGGCCAAAATCCAAGACCTGAAGCAACATGTTTTATCTGGGAGTTTGATGAGAACTTCTCAGAAACGGACGCTGTACGTCCGTGCCCTGAATGATTTTGACCCAACCAAAGATGACAATCTCCCCTCTCGGGGCCTGGCTTTTCAATTTGGTGACATTTTACATGTCACCAATGCTTGTGATGATGAGTGGTGGCAAGTGAGTGTTATTCAAGTGTTTTTTGACAAACTTGTAATTTAATATCTACGTACGTATATCGATGTGTTTGTATTTTATTAGGCGAAACGAGTTTTGTCAAATGGGCAAGAAGAAGGGATGGGGATTATCCCATCCAAGAAACGTTGGGAAAGAAAACAAAAGGCAAGAGATCGTTCAGTAAAATTCCAAGGGAAAAGCCCTACTCAAGAGAATAACAAGGTGACTGAGGTGACAAAATTTACTTCAACTCTCTTTATGTTTAGATTTAGAAAAATGTTTCGTCTTTTCCTGCTCAAGAGTTTGTCAAAATTTTAAATTTAAATTTTACAATTTCAGATGTCCACCTTGGAAAGAAAGAAAAAGAATTTCTCTTTCACCAGAAAATTTCCTTTCATGAAAAGTCGAGATAATATTGACGATGTGAGCGAGGGAGAACGTAAGTCAAAATCGGACGGTGTTACTTTTAAAGAAATAGACATTTTTGATTGTTAAAATTTGGCGGGATGATATTATTTTGATTGATTTTTTTATTTTATTTTTATTACCTATTGCGTTTTTGATTTTTTGGTATTTAGAGAGCCTCCCAGGTCCAGATGGTGATTCCGCAAGCATTCGTAAGTGATGAAAACCCTTTTTAATTTATTTTTCTGCTGCATTTCTCAAACACTTGTTTGAAAAATTCAACTCTCCTGCCCTCAGCTTTCATTTCCGGATGCTCTTACTTTTTTTCATTTTCTGATTCTGTCGTTTTTCAAAAAAATTATTTTTCGTTGAGTCCCGCCAAATATGTACATTTTTTTACAAGAATGTTTAATTATAATTTTTTTCTACAAAACAAACTTATCAAAAATTGATATTTGTATTTGTTCCTCCTGTGACAATGTCAATTTGTTGTTTCTTTTATAAAAAGCTTACATGGTGTACATGCAAGATGAGATGAGGGGTGAAGGTAATTTCTCAAAATCAAACCCATTCTGCTAATGCTAATGCTTTGCCACTAAACTAATTTCAATTTAAATCTTAAAATACATGGCGAGACTGATTGACTCATACTTCTGCTGCATGTGCTAAATTAATTAATTAATTAGTGCTCGCTAATAAAGAATTTACAAATTAATGTTGGGTTAAAATTGAAGTTAATGTTATTTTATTATGTTGCACAGCTGGAGAAGACAGTGTGCAATCATATGAAGGAGTTTCACAATTGAATATTGGCTATGCTCGCCCTGTCATCATTCTTGGATCATTGAAGGATCGGATTAATGATGATTTAATCTCGGAGTTTCCGGATAAATTTGGTTCATGTGTTCCCCGTAAGTAAAAATATTTTTTGACCTGTATTGTATTTTCTGACAGTGACTAAATTTTCTGTGTTTTTTCATTCAGATACAACTCGTCCCAGACGAGAATATGAAGCCGATGGGCGTGACTATCATTTTGTGAGCTCTAGGGAACAAATGGAAAAAGACATTCAAGCTCACTTGTTCATTGAGGCTGGGCAATACAATGAGAATTTGTATGGAACTTCTCTCGCAGCTGTCAAGGATGTGGCTGATAAGGTAGACAGACAGACATGGAATTTATAATTCATTAAGGAAAATCTCCTAATTTGTATATTGACTTTTTAATTAAATTAGGGAAAACATTGCATTTTGGATGTGAGCGGAAATGCCATCAAAAGACTTCAAGCCGCACAGCTGTACCCAATTGCAATTTTCATTCGACCCAAATCTGCTGAATCGATTTTGTAAGAAATCTGGAATTTATTGCAAGGGATTTTACGAGGTATTTTACATGGAAATTATTTTGTTTTACAGGGACATGAATAAACGTATGACGGAAGAACAAGCTCGAAAAACATTTGAGAGAGCTCAAAAGACAGAACAAGAGTTTGGCGAGTATTTTACAGGTTTGCTTTTTTAGCTGCTGCTAGCCTTGAATGAAATTTAATAAAATTACTTTGCCTTTTTCTAGCTATCGTTGAAGGTGAAACCCCAGAAGAAATCTACGAAAGAGTGAAAAGAGTCATAACGGACCAGGCTGGTCCAAGTATTTGGGTTCCGTCAAAGGAGAAGATCTAAAAAAAATCAAGTCCTCCAATTCATGGAATGACGGACGGACGGTTCTTTCATTCATTTACAAATAAAAAGAAGATAAAATACCTCCTTTCCTCCTCCAAGTTTTTGTATCATTATGGTTTTAATTAATCATCGCAATATCAATTACGTACGAGATGTCGTCTACTATGTTGTTCTTAGCAGTGTTATCAGACAAATTTATTGTTACTATAAATGGTTGGTTGGTTGGTTCTTGAATAATTAATTACAATTGTTGTGTATTGTAAACTATTGTAAATTGATAGAATTTTATTTCCACAAAGTAAAATGTATGACCATTTAAGTGTACTGTTTTTAGACAAGTGACCTGCCAGCTACTACTACTACACAGACAAATATTATTACAAAAATATTGAATGTTGTTTGAATTTTTGAATGTATGTTTGCATGTACAACGTTATGTATTAAATGTATTACTAAATAAAATCCAAATTAATAAAAAAAATCGTTTAGTTGATGAACCTTTTATAAAACTGGGTTGTTTTTTTGTATTTTTAGTGGTCAGGTCAATATTCCGATACCAAAGCCAAAAGCCTAAGCATATTTTAGCATGAAATCCTGATAACGTAAAATAAGCTTCAGTTCATAAGCCAAAGAATTCTGAGTCACGACACGACAGTTGAATGATTTCATAAGATAATAGATAATTAACTTCCAGACAGACCAAACCAGGCGTTGAGATAATGAACCGCAATTTTGATTTGAGAAACACAAATGAAGAATGCCACATTCGCTATTCGCATTATCTTGGGTCGGATCAGCTGCTTGCTAACCCGAAACAGGACGGAAATGTGGGCCAGTTGCATAGAATGTAAAATACAACCCTATCTGCCTTTGTCAGGTTAGTACTACATTTTTATTTATAGCAAGCAATAGGAAATAGCGATGTTCGGATTTTGCAAAGAACGAATGTGCAGTGCACGCATGGATGCAAAATGTGAATCTGATTGACCATGCCATGCAGAAAGCGAAAACAGAACGAGAACGAGAACAGCAATAGCAATCGCCAAGCTGGCCACCCACGTTCATAAACTTTGCTCAGTAGTGCAAAAGCTAGAAGAGAACACAAGAATAACAATATAATGATAAGGAGCAAGAAGTAGACAAATTTAATTTGGTTAATTACATCACCACATGAATGTTAGTCCAGTTGACTTGACTGGACGAGTTGAAGATGTGACAGTACAGTGCAAGTGCTAATGCTTTACGAAGTGCATCACGTAATCAATATCAACTTTTGCCTGGTTATTATAGTCAAGTCGGCTCGCTAGAAATTCTGTCAATTTATTATTAGAAATGACAACTCTTGTATTCTAAGCGCACAGAGCAGAACAAACTGAATTAGGAGATAGAACCATTTCACATTTACAAAGAAAAATGTTGAGTAATGTTTGTATTGAATAAAATAAAAATTATTATAGACTAGACGAAGTATGTTTAAAAGTGATCAAGCAGTTTTTGAATTATTTTCTGGAGTTTAGCATTGGCTTGGCTTGTAAAAGAATTCCAGTTCCAGTCCTGACTTCCAGTTTTCCAGTTTTTGTCCTTTGTTTACCCTTGCTGCAATTTTGGATTGCCATCTGCCACTGCCACTTTTTTCTCGTATTCTCCATATGTCCAGTTTCAATTTTAAGGCGCAAAATTCAACCCGACAAAGTCAAGATGACCTAGTGCTCTAGTCTTGTGGTTAAAAAAATCAAAATATTAGTCTATTGTATTCGACTAGGACTAGTAAAATACGATAGTCATTTTATTACAACGACACAGTTGCCATTTGACCTGTGACCTGAGTCACTGTATGACTGAAAAATCTGTTCCTGACACCCGGTCCGGTTTCTCATTTGTTTTCTTTCAAGGTGAGTCAGGGGTCATTTGGAGGATAACTCACTTGTTTTTGTTGTTTCGCAAACGCATTACATTTTGCAATAATATCAATATCACCTCGTATAGTGGTAGTTATTGCTACTTGTTACTTGAAGTGGAAATTGTTATCTGTTCCTATTTGCAATTTATCTTCGTTTTGTGGATAGATAAGACATTCGTTTGTAATAATCGTCATGTGCCTTTATATGTAGGTTTGATGACCTAAAAGTAAAAAGCAACACAGTATCAAAATGGTGTTCGAAAGCGTCGTCGTCGATTTGTTGAATCGAATGTTGGGAGATTATTTTGAAAATTTGGATACTTCTCAACTTAAACTTGGAATATGGGGAGGTACGTGAATAACACAAAGACATCGTGCTGGGACAAAATTTAACTATTATTTATTTTCAGGGGACGTTGTTCTCAAGGATTTACTGCTAAAGTCCACAGCAATGGACGATCTTGGGCTTCCTTTCAAAGTTGTCGTAGGAAAATTAGGTATTTGGCATTTGTACTAAAGTAAAATGGCCAAGTAATATCAATTTAAATTAAAATGGATTTTTTCTCATAGGAACTTTAACAATGAAGATTCCCTGGCAGAGCTTGTACACTGCCCCGGTGGAACTTAATTTGAATGGATTGTATCTCCTAGCTGTTCCTTCTCAGTCTGTCGTTTACAATGCAGAAGCAGAAGAAATTGCATTGCAAGCAGCCAAACAAAAAGAATTAGCAAGAATCGAAGAAGCCAGGAAAAAGGAGCACGAACCTCCATCAGGTTAGAATTTTCTACTCAATTTCTGAGAAGAACAGTTATTAACAACTATAAATGTTTTATTTCCAGATCCTGCTAACGATACCTTCGCGGAGAAATTAATTACACAGATAATTAAAAATGTACAAATCAAAATTGAATCAATTCATATCAGATTTGAGGATGCCGTCACAAAGCCTAGCAGTCCTTTTGGAGTTGGTGTCATTCTCAAAAGTTTGTACGTTCAAACGACTAATGCTGACTGGAAACCAGCAATCATATCTGAAATTGTGCAAACTATTCATAAGGTATTATTCAAAAAAACTGACTGCGTTGTAGGCTAGCTTAACTTTATAACTTTTTATTTTATTCAATACAGAGAGCCGAACTTGAAGGTTTGGCAGTTTACTGGAATTCCAATACAAAAATAATGAGCCATGAAGGAGCCACGGATAAAGTTGGAATGATTGAGAAAATGAGAGCCACTGTTGAAAAACCAGGCAACGAACTAACTTATGGTAAAAATAATTCTGGAATTTTCATTTAATTTTTGAAATAATTTAATTTAATATTTTTCGTTTTAGTGCTTGGTCCTATCGCCTCGGATGCAAAGGTTAGGCTTACCCCAAGTCCAGAGAGAGGATCAAGCCCATTTTCACTGCCTAAAGCTGTCATTGACATTGTTATGCAAGAACTTGCCTTAGGTAATTTTTAATTAATTATTTCCAATTGCCTCTTTAATAACAACCTAATTTTACTAGGATTGACAAATCAGCAATTTCAAGACGTGATTGAATTGGCTGAATCTATGGATTTTATGGAAAGAGCCCAACACAACAGAAAATATAGACCAAGCGTGACTCAACATAAAGGGAATGCAAAATTATGGTGGAAATTTGCATATCGATGCGTCGTTGAAGAAGATGTGCGACGAAGGAAGCAAAATTGGAGCTGGGAAAATATGAAGCGACATCGGCAATTGTGTCGAGTTTATGCTGATGTAAATTCTTTAACGAAAACTAATTTATTTTACCTAATTAATTTAATTCCTGCTTATTTTAGGCCTACTACAAAAAAATGACTGCCAGAAAACCCATTGCGGCTGTAGATGTTCAAGTGAGCCAATGTGAAAAAGTTTTGGACGTATTTAACATTACACTTGTCCGAAAACAAGTCGAATTAAGAATTGATAGAGAAGGAAAGAAAAATGCAGAGAAGAAAGCTGCTGGTGGTTGGTTCAGTGGATGGTTTGGTGGAGGTGCTGCAGGGGATGATGCGACGGCTGCGGCTGCTGGGGGTACGAGTCAAATCGTTCAACAATTTGGTCAAGCTCTTACCCCAGAGGAAAAGAAAAAATTGTATGGGGCTATTGACTACACTGAGGATGCTTTACCGATCAATTATCCACGGGATTATATTGAATACATTCTCAATTTTGAACTTCACAAATTAAAATGCACTGTAAAGGATGTAAAGAAGGATAGTAAAGGTGTTACGGTGAATCAACAACTTTTGGAAATGTCAATTGCAAATGTAACGACGGGGTAAGTTGTCAAATTATTTTTCTGTCCTTCAATTTGTCAGAATTTTGAACATTTTTCAGAGTACAAACCCGACCGGTCAAGAATGGACTTAAAGTTGTTGTACAAATGGGAACAATGGAAACAATTGGTCTTCAGTCTCATCGTTCTACCCCTGGACCGCATTTAATTACTTCTAAAATTCTGGATGCGAATAGGAAATTGTTTGAAATTGAATTTGAGACTCATCCCCTGGACTCTGCTGCGGATCAAAGGGTTAGAGTCTCTAGCACAACCTATTGAAGTCGTTTACAATGCACATACGATTATGAGATTAGTGGATTGCTTCAAACCTCCACCGGAAATCCAACTTAGCAAGTTAGTTTTTTTTTAATAAAAATCTATTCTTGCAAAAATATTCAAATTTTTACATTTCCAGACTTCAAGCTGCGACGTTTGCTACACTCAACGAATGGAAAATGCAATCTGCGTCTGGACTTCAGAATTTGATTGAGAAACGTGGAATTTTTGAAATCCAAGTCGACTTTTTTGCCCCATACGTCCTCATCCCACAAGGAGGGTCTCTTGACCAGTGAGTACATTAAAAATTACATCAGATTTTTTACTGGTACTGAAGCTGTTGATTAATTTGTTTTAATTTTGCTCGTACAGTAAAAAATGGAAGCGTCCTGGTTATAAACTTGGGTCAGATTCATGTAGAAAGTAAACCTCGGGCAAAATTGGATTATCAACCAACGAAACAAAAACTTGATGCTGAGGAGCAAGAAATGTTATTACAATCTGTTTTGGAAAAATCCTATGACACATTTTTAATTACATTGAAGGAATTTCAAGTAAGAGACAAGACAGGCTGGATGATTTTCGATAACTATTTTATTTTGTTTTTGCTTATAGATCATGTTGGCTCTTCCCGGTGAAGATTACAAATCAGCTCTTATGAAAACTACAGGAGTTAACCCTGCCATCAAAGCTTTGCAACCATTCATTACTTCCAAAGAATTTAAAGTTCAGTTGGATCAATGCATTGTTCCACCGAATCCAAAACTACCGCAGCTGAAAATCTCTGCAGGACTTCCTCTATTGGATTTGGACATTACAGAACATCGGTTGTTGGAATTACTCACGCTTCTAGTCACTCTTCCATTTCCACAATCAGATTCTCCACAAGATATGTTGGCAACTACGAATGTCGTAAGAAATTTTATTATATAGATTATATTTAGAAAATGTATTTTTAGTTTCAAGCTCAGTTTCTTTCTTCATTAACCTAATTCTTTTTTACAGTTGGCAAATGACCCAACGTTAGCAGGGGCTTATGCCGTGACTCAAATCACACACGGTGATGTAGCAGCGCCGAAGAAAAAAGATCCAAAAGATGTGGTTCAATTCACTGAAATGACCATGAGTTTTACAATTGACAGTATGGGAAAGCATATATTTGTTAAAATTTGTAATATGAAATTTAAATATTAATTTTGTGTTTCTTTGTGTATTTATCCAGCTATCAAATTGAGAATTACACGAAAAGTTGGAAAGGAAGCGAAACCCTTGGCAGAGTTTGCAATGTTAAATTTATTTGCAAAATTGACGAGTAAAACATTATGGAACTGGTGTGGATGTTGGAATTGGGGGTTTAACCCTTTGTGCCCTTCAGCATACAATGCCTGACCATGTTGGTCCACTCTATCTTCTCAAAACTCCAATGACAGAAGGAAAAGCTACGCATTTGTTGAACATGCACATGTTTTCTGTAAGAAATTCATGAATTTTGAAATTTATAGATTTGTAATTAAATTTCCCTGCATCTGCATCAGATTACTCCGGACTGCCCTCCAAAATTTGATACTGATGTTAAACAACATATAAAAGCAGATGTGACTTCCCTTGACATAATTTTACATTTGGAGGCTCTGAATACAAAACTCCGGACTGTCCTCCAAAATTTGATACTGATGTTAAACAACATATAAAAGCAGATGTGACTTCCCTTGACATAATTTTACATTTGGAGGCTCTGAATACAATTTTGACTTTTGTGGATGGAGCCATGGCATCTTTGAACAAAGCTATCGAAGGGGATCCGAACAAGGAGAAGGATAAAACCAAAGACTCAGACTCTGCGACTGTGTCTTTATTCTCAATTAAGAAAGATGACAAAAAACCAACGCAAAGTAAGCTAGAATTAAAAATATATGTCATAGTGAATTACTATTACGTAATTTGATGTTTTTTTGTATTAGTATCAAAAATCGACGCTACGCGCAAAGCTGTGGCCAAGAAGCACATGAATTCCAAAGACATTTTGGTTAAAGTAGAAGCCCATCTGGATCGTTTGACTGTTCAACTCTCAACGAATACAAAAAACATTGTCAAAGCTGTCCTGAGTAAATTAGACGCAAGTTTTGTTCAAAGACCTAAGAAATCGAAAATATCGTTGGAATTGACGGAACTCACGATTCTGAATTTGGATGCGGATGGATTTTATCAAAAAATCATGACAGTGGACGCGGATCGAGTCGTCAACGTTAAAGTTACAATTTATGAGGAAGCCACGACAGAAAAGAATTATTTGGACATGAAGAAATATGACATGAAGGTCAAAGTTGAGACAGGGAGCCCCCAGATTGTTTACCTAAGTTCCTTTGTAGACGAAGTCATGGTATTTGTAGATACTTTTCAAGCCACAAAAGAAGCCGTGATTGATGCTTCACTTTTAGCAGCTGAGGCTGCGAAGGAAAATGTTGGACAAGTTTATGCCGGAAGCCAAAGAATCGGGCTTGACGTTATTCTGCAAGCACCACGCATTATTATTCCTACAAACAAAAATTCATCTGCTGCAATTCTCGCAGATTTGGGAAAATTAACAGTAGCGAACACCTTTAAGAAAATTGAAGTTCCACAAGTCACAAATTCAGTGATTATTGATGATATGCGAGTGACCCTTGAAAATATGAAAATGCTTCGAGTCATGATGGATCGAAACACACAGGCTCCATTTGTAGAATGTCTGATGTTAGATCCAATCTCATTTCGTTTGGAAATCAAGCGAAATTTGTCAACGGAATGGTATACAGAAATTCCATCGATTGACATTCAAGGAGTTTTGGATTCTACTTATTTGAGAGCAAGTAGTGAAGACTATGGAATTTTTATGGCTTGTCTTCTGGATAATGTTTCTGGTGGTGGAAATCCTCCCAAAGAACCAGTTCAAGCTGCACCTAAGCCTAAAGCAGTAGCTGTAAAACCTGAAAAACCGCGTGAAACACCAGGTAAATTTTAATTGGACCAATTTTGTATTTTTAATTAAATTTTTTTTTAAATTATAGGAAAACAATTAGTGGCAATTGCTGAAGTTCATGAAGGTGACGGCGTGCGTGAAATTCTCCCAGTCGTCAAAGAATTTATACCTCCATTTTGCAGTATGAAATTGAACATTGAAATTG
>WJEZ01000537.1:0-26476 GCA_009869925.1 Thalassaphorura encarpata
TCTATTATGAATTATAAATGGTCAAAATGGTTAATGGTTTTGGTCTTGGCTATTATGGTTTTTGGTTTTTGTCCTATTGTATAATAGAAGTAGTCACAGCAGTGCAAAGCTCTTGCAGTGAGGTTCAGGTTTAAATGAATGCCAAAATATGATGTGTGCGATGTAATAGAAGAGAAGGAATTCATTTAAAGCAATTGCATTGCGATTTTCTTTAGACTGTCTGCGGTATCCCACCATTTAAACTGAAACATTACGGACATTACCTTTTTCCTAAACGCTATGTTGTTGTGGTCGTATTTGATAGTTTTTCTGGTTCTTTACCCGTACTCACTTATGACACAATTAGTTCAAAATTGTTGGCTGCCCTCACTTAGAATACTAGACTCTACTGACGCGAGTGAACTGATCAATTTCACTAAAAAATATTATTTAGTGACCTCTGATCATGGGAAAACAAAGGCTTTAATTTAAATAGTAGAAATTGCTGCTGCTTTAATATAGTTTATGAAATCTTCGTTAATATTAAATTATAACAGTGCTCGTGTTGTTCATGGAATTCGCAAAATCAACCTTACTCTACTGGGAATAACCCTTTTGCCTCCTTCCTATATGTGCGTGAAAAATACACGTGTAAATTAATTTGCGTAAAGCCTTATCCGATGGCTATTTTACGACTATCAAAATAAGGCAATGTTTGATTAGTGTGCCCTAGTCAGTGGATTTTCATGATTCTTCACTATTTGTTCTGTCTATTTAAGAACGAAAAATTAGCTAGTGTATGTTTAGGTATTCACGATTAATTTGAAGGATCCGTCCGATAAGGCCCAGCAAAACGTAACATAGACCTGTATTGCCCAGAAGGCGATAAAAATTGTCGTACTCTAAATAACTCTTGCTAATTTTATTTGATTACACATGAGCACAATAAACGGTTAGTGCGAACCACATGATAGCGTTATAATAATACTTGCATATGTAATAAAAAAGCGAATCTTGTATAAACGGGCGAGTGAACTCATGTAAAACGGGATGGTTGTGTTCCACACTCCAAATACTATCAGTACAAATTTTCCGTTCCTCCCTGAGAAATCGTTTTTTTTTAAGTTTTATACGCTACGCCAGTTAAACTGAAAAATGTGCACTTTATTCACCCAGTGCCAATGCCAGAAATCTAGCTGTACTTGATCATGCTCATCTTCTTATGTAAACTTTTACATTATCTCCACCAGACCATTTCAAGTATTGAGAATGTCTCAGATGAAGCACCACAGTAAAAATGACAAGAAATTGAGGGCTGTCTAATGCAGTTTCTTCAATGATTACCTTTGGGTTTTCTTACTTAATCGACACTGTTTATATTTTGTTCATTTTTCGTAATTCATCATTAAGAAGTCTAAATTGCGACTTACTTCCTAAATAGGCTGCCACACCAGCTATGCTGAGAACACCAAGCGTGGCAAAGATGACGGAAATTGTAAGAATGAGCGTCGTCCTCCGATGAGACCTTCCATGTTCTGGGCAATCACTAGAACTTGTCTGAAAATGTAAAAAATAATTGTTTGCTTCATTAATAAATAGAATTGAGTTGTCATTTAAAGTCGGCATTTAAAGAAATGGAACGCACGAATGTACTCAATTATATCTTGCATTAGGACCAAAAACAATATTCAAATGACAAATACAAAAGTGTTGAGTATTACCGGCGTGTATGAATATACTGATGAACTTGAGTAGTAATGGCTTGGAAATTCGGTTCTGAACGGTTGTTCATCCTGAAACAAAAACAAAACGAACCATCAATTCAATTCTAATGGAACAACCCCAACAAATTAGTTTCTGAATATTTTTCATTATTATGTGATTTACATTACAAGGTCCCGTTTTGAAATGACATTTCATGTTTCCCCAATTTAGTAAAGAGACAAATTATCAGACTTGCTCTAAATTTTTTGTCGAAAATTTAGGAACAACGCATTATTGCATGGTTTTTAATTCACTCGAGTAGCCTCTTTACCTAGTCTACAATAATTACAAAATCCTCATAAGAAACTAGTTGCTCTGCTTTTTGTTATAAGAAATTCTCATCACCCGCTCAAGAGACTTTTTCATTACAGCTCCTGTCTGTCTGCAAATTACGATGGCAAAATAAAAATAAGCACGCTAACTGAAATCGTACTCTACGTTTTGCCAAGCTGTACATACTAACATTAGAACTGCATTACTCAATTACTTTTTTTCAGATGTTATCAAATAGTTAATAATTAATTCTGATTTTATTTAATTAGCTGAATCATCTCATTGTATTGTGCAGTCATAACCACTTCATCACCACTACGAAGCTACATCCAGGTTTGACAACTACACCATTGTTCTTTATAAAGAATTGTATGTAACTAAGCTGTGGGTTATCATTGACTTGATCAGCTGCTCTTCTCCTCTAATCAATAAAACCAATCACTTATCATTGTTACGACACACGTCAAAATGTTAAAAATACTCTTTAGCTCTTAGCTCAAGGAATTCTCAAGACAATTGGTTTTATTAATATTCATATCTGTTTAATTCAAAATACTAATATGAATATGAATTTGTTAATAAAGATTAACGTTTGCTGATCATTTAACCATTCAAAGTGATCAGCTTGTACTTAATTACAGATATTTCATTACCTCGCTTAGTCCTGTCTAGCTAATTTCTCGGACTCATGACCGCTGTAAACCTTTTTTTGGCTTGCTTGTAAAAATTATACAGGAAGTAAAGGAAAATACTAACATGGTTGTGGATTTTACGACCATTAAATCATGGATTGCATGGATTGTATAATATTGTATTTGCGTTTAAGATTAGGGAGGTAAAGGTGTGAGACGGTTGTTGTTATGGTTTGCTTAGCAGGGCTGATTTGGATTCTTCCTCATTGTCAAGTTGTCACCCCTTGACGGCACGGCGGCGTCAATGACATAAAAATGAGCATGACATGCTGCACAACTCAACCCAAGGCAAAAAACAAATTTTGAAGACAGACAGACGAAAGAATCGGCGGGGAAACAGTCAGCCTAAGATTTTTCCGGCTATGCATATTATGTTTACCTAAGGACGTGACTTCACACATAATCTAAGCAATGTAATCTTGAAAGCCAAGCGCAGAATAAAATATCCCTGCATGAACTTTAAGATGAAATCTGGAAGTCCTATGAATGAAAATTTGCACACTTTTTTATAATACCCGGAAATAAAATTTGTCCAGACGATTTTACGGTTTTAGTTGGAAGTTTATGTGCAAGTATAGGAAACTCAACGCAACGAGCAATGTATCAAAGCGTTCAAATCGATTTTGCCGTACCAACTTACGAACTCTTTAGAGAATTGCTAATTTTAAATAGAATCGAATAATTTAAATTTAGGAAATTGGTTGCTGAACAATTAAATCTTTCTTTAAAAACACTTTACCATGTCTTAATTTTATGTGGTTCTACAGGGCATCGTTAGTACACACCATTGAAGATTCTTGTTTGACCACTCCGTCCTAATCACTCGAGCAGTTCTCTTGCAGAAAAGTCATGTGTCGGTCAAACCACACACTGCAAACCGAAACCACCCACCAAAAAACCATTGCCAGTTTATTTCATTTCTTTTTAAACGTCTGCTGTCATCTCTCTTGCAGCCTCCTCCGTTGCATGGCTCATTTCCCGGAAAGTAATTAAAGATTTTTACAAAAATTTAAATAGGCGAATAATGAGGCAAAAACAGGAAGATAACATTTGCTAGGCAAAATTTTTTCGTCGGTTGATGCTTTTTGTGATGGAATGCATGTCTAGCAATTATTTTGTATTTTGTCTTACTACATTGACACTACGAAGGAAGAAGGAAGGAGGAATTCATCCATCCTTCCTAATAAGAAGACGACGACACAGAGATTTTGTTCACAGATGAGATGAGAAGATGCGAAGAGGGTTGTTGCTCTTTGGGAATTACACTCCCGTGGAAAAATGAGATGAAAGCATTTGCTACTGCCACTGCTACTCCTGACAATGACAATGATGGGGAATGCAAATGTAAATTGCAAAAAGATCCATTGCGAGAGTGCCAATGAAACAACGACTTCCGAATCTTGTGCAAAGTAAAGAGAAAAAATGTTTTTAACTAGCAAGCAAGGAGCAGAGCAACCAACCGGGAGCACAAACACATTACATTGTAGTCCGTGCCATCACCAGTCGATGTCGAATGAAATTAGAGTTGAAGCATGTGTTTCAAGTTCATATCCTGTGTTATGAAGTTGGTTAGTTAGCTCTTAGGCATTGTTATTATAATGCCTCGGAAGAGTGTTACTTCACACAGGTGATTACAGGTGTATGTTCATTTCGCGTAGCAGCGATCTCAGCAAGGACTCGATTATTCTAAGCAGCAGCAGTATCCTCCTCCTACCTGGTGTGTTTTCCCTTCCTTCCGGAATGGAATGCTTTCTTATGATTCCACTTTCATTCTAACAGGGGAGAAGATGACAAGTGATCAAACATCTGTTTTACAATCATACCATTGATTTACCAATTAGCATATGGATCCTTTCATAAATCAAATGTACAGTTTCATGCCTCATGGACGCACCCCTAGGACTTATGTGTGAAGTTTATATTATTCAGCATTTCATAGTTATTATCATTTCCGGTACTTGTTCTCAACTCAATGTAAAAGTATCTCTGAAATTCAAAATAACCTGTACTATTTTCATAAAAGCCTAATAATATTCAATTGGGCTCAGTTGACCTTATTGTCTGTTTAGTTAGACAACTAAGGAGACAGACATTCTTTTCATGTGCACTTGATTTGATTACATAGCCCTACATTTTTATTTAACAAAGTAAACAATTTATTCAACAATGAACATAAGTTCCCACTTATAGTCAGAAATGCATGAGGCAATTCCTTCATTTGATTATACCATAAATGTACCATTGTCTTCTGACCTAGAATATTTCGCTCAATAGTCAAACCCGGGTTGTCTGCTTTTTGTACAAAAGTGTGCAGTTATATAAATTTTTGCACATCTGTCCCAAAAATGTTGCGATGTGATCTAAAAAAGAACTGAGCATTCTCAAAATTGGTTCGAATTTATTGCATCTGCCTTGCATTATTTCATTTGGAGGAAAAACCAACTAGAAAAAAGGTAGAATGAATGAATGAAAAAATGATTAACCGAGGCACTCATCCAATTTAATGGATGCAGGGGCACTACACTATAGAGACAGTCAGAACATTTTGGGACACATACAGAACTGTGTAAAGTTTAAGGCTAGGATAAGATGAGGGCACGCGATTTCATGGCTAAGCTCATTTTACGCTAAACTACTACTACACAGTGAGTGAACAATGGGAAATAAATTCCTCTGCCTAATCTAAAGGTAAAGTTACGTAATGGAACTCATATATCACATTTTTGGCGAGGAAGGAAGAGAATTGAAAGCAAATAAGAAAAATACCGGCGGTATATAGCACAACATCATGTAATGTTGTCTGCTCCTGTCTGTCAGGTTGAATTTTGACAACCGTTATCATCGTTTGATGTGTTATACATTTCATTGCGCGTAAACTTTTAGGGTTTGGAATGTGACTAGGAAGTAAAGTGTAAGTACGATGTGCGAAGCTCAGGAACGGAGAGAAACGTAATTCGCATTCAATTCAACAAGATTTAGGGTACGAGGAAAGCAGCCAAGCGAAGCGGGAGGAAGATTTCAAGATCAAGGAAGGATTTCTAGGAGATGGACGTTAAAGATTAACTTCCTGTTGACTACTTGAGCTTGGATCCTTAAATATCAAATCAAATGTCAGACAAAAATGCAAAAAAAATGTGTGCCTCAAACTTATTCCGATTTTTATACATGGACGGAAGGATTTTATGTGTCTTGGGGTAAAAAATTATACTACGGTCATTATCTTATCTCCCATGCGATTTAATCTAGAAGCCCTTAGTAGTAAGTGGGTTATTTTACTTCTCTAAAATTGAGTGACAATAGACATCTTATTTAATTAGTACTTTGAGAAAGACAATAATGCTAATGAGTCAGTAATTTTGAGATTCCACAAATTGAGTGTAAGTTGCACCCACTGCAGATTTATAAAAATCCCGTTGTTCGTATTCGTATCATAGACATAAGGATGTTGTATGAGACGAGGATTTACAGTTTTCGTAGTATTACTGGAAGCACGAAAGGGGCTAGCTGATTCATGTCATCCAACCATCCGAAGATTCTTATTCATCCGCACACGGCACGTAGCCAAAGGTAATGGCACAAGTAATTAAATCATATTTAACAAATTATCGCAGTGAAACAAAGCGAGGAATTCCGTTCTTACTTGGTAATGTGTGTACGACTAACGGATTATTTTGGTGTGGTTTTAAACCAACGTATTCATAGATGATTCATGCTCATTCCTAAGGCCACATATGCGTAACTCTAAACTGCATCCTTCCTGTAAATTCTCTGCATCCTAACGAAAGATCCGCTAAGAAACAATTGAGATTTTTTAAGGAAAAAATCATACGGAACAATGAACCTTTCCTTCTAAAGTTTGTTGTTTACAAGTTTATGCTCACTGAAGGCTTGCAAATTATGTAATTCGATTTGCTAGCATAAATGACCTTGTCGGAGTTTCATGGTGGGATTTAGAATACTAGACTAAACTCAGTTTTTACGTCCTGCAATTTCTGACAAAAACAGTCCTAATCTGAGGACCATGAAGAACGAGTCATTTTTATATTTTTATACATGCCCAACAATTTTATTACTTCCCACAATTACACGTGAGGAAGTTTAGCTTGGCACATATTGGATTAAACCGTTGGCTTTTTTTTTGACAATTCGACAGGAAGTGCGGGCGAGGAAGTAATCATCTCAAGATTAGGATTAGGGATTCTGCACAGTTATGTTTGTTATGTACACCTCAAACACAAATAAACTCTATTCAAAGAACTCATTGAATTGAAATGACTAAATACAAACATTAGTTTTTTCTATTGAAAGAACGTTCATTAATATTGTATTTTGATTCCATTGAGTCTAGTCGACAGTTGAGTCTGAATGGGATGAACCTGAGCCACCTCGAATGTAATCCTTTAATATCATATTGAATATACTATTTTATCATCGCTAATCGCTCACATATGAAATAGAATAAGTGTGAGAGATTTACTGCTCGGTTTGAGAAACTTTGAAACTAAAAAACTGTACAATTACACAAAGAATTCATTCGAGCCGAGCTAGTAGTAAAAATAGTCACATTATCTGCACGATTCACGATTAGATCTTTTCTTGCAATTGTATTCTTTATTTTTTCCAGCATTTATTTATCTAGACTATTCATTTAGTGTCATCACATAATTATCCATCATAAGTATTATTCGAAGATGTATCCACTTAAGTGGAAGAGGTAATTTGGGCTTGAAATTCCAGTAGCAAATAAAAACGAGTAGTGCGTGTATTAGAAACAAACTTGAGGAAAATTACGTTAGGATCGCAACATTGAGAAAAAATTACTGCTGTTTTTTTTATTATAACTTAACTCTATTAACTCTTATCGAAAATCTCTTCAGACATAATTTATTTCTTTTAACTAACGACTAATCTGTAACCAGTGTCTTCACTACAAGTATTAAAATGATTGCTAGAAAATTATTTCAAAACTTCCTTAATGTTAATGTGCTTAATTAAGTGCTCGTGGAGGAAAATTCAAGCTCAAATATCAATATCCAAAGATTTAAAATGTATTTTCAAGAGCTCACAGACTTTAACTTTGCAATCAAGGTTTGAAACAAACGGCCGTCAGTATAACTATTTAAGGTAATACTTCAAACACTCTACTCAAAGAATGAACATCAAAACTTGACAGTTTTATGAATGAATTTTTCATCCCCTACTACAAGGTAAGTGTCTAACGCACACACGGCACGCAAACGCAACTCATTGTTGAAAGATCTTTTATTCCATTGATGTGAAATGCAAAATAAGTAATTGCAAAAAAATTACTTCCAGTGTTGCTAATAAGTATTAGACAAAAAATTTGGCATGCATTGAAATTTCCTAGGTTTTTACGTTATTTGGAATCATTTAATCATTTGTGAATTAATATGAAAAATGTTTCCTTCTCCGTGCGTAGCATATGCTAAATGACCAACGTAAGTTAATCAAACCTGGCATGTGGCATGTCGTACTAAAGGGCTTGGCTCAACCTTCCTTCGACGTATCAATTATCAACTCAAAATTCATTTATCATCGCAAAAGGGTTGTCCAGAAGTGTCAGCAATAGAAAACAAGTAATAACACCTCAAGATTATTACATCAACCCCAATTGTTAAAAACGTCAAGAATTTTAAGAAATAAGCTGGACTGCGAGCATCAAGCAGGGAAATTTGTGCAACCGCACTGAAACGGTTTTGTATTTTACGACTGGATAGTTAATAAGTTCAAAAAGATTCCAATCTCTGACCAAATTTATCATAATTTGATACTGAAGAAGTATTAGGCGAAAGACCTTCCCCAAACAATATTAACAATAAAATCGTCACCAGAGACTAGACCAGCCTCTAACCTTAAATAGAACTTTCATTTTTTTTCTCCACATTTCCGCGCTTTGTGCTTGATTAATTGTGCGACCCTTCATATTCAAATGCCAAACTGGATTCTTTTTTATTCCCACAACCGACCACAACAATCAAATTTACAATAATGGCGAATTCAACTCACCTTGCAACCTTCAACTCTCAATTTTAATTTTTTGGACTAGCCCCGTCGTTCTAAAGCATCGTGACTTGTCATCATCATCACCAACCCATCACATCACATCACACATTTTATGCACACATATCACCTCAGCTCAACTAAAGTTTTAATGCCATCCCACTTTTCATTATTATTGACTGAACAATTCATATTCCATGTGAGAAAATGTTGTGGCCTAGCCTACCCAGCCCAGACTCAGGTATTTTGGCCTTCCACATGGTTTTGCCACTTTAATAATTGCATTCGTGCTCCTCGCAAGAATCCATTCAGTTTCCTTGTAGAAGACTAAAACGGACATTTGTATTCAACCAAGAGATTCACAAATGCACATTTAGTAGTGTTGTGCTAACTAAAATGATACGGAGACAAACAAACCTAGCCTGGACCTGCATGGAATTTGAAATTAATTTCATTTCCTTCCCATTGTCTGCAGAGATTTGATAAGTATTATTAAATCTACACTGCATTTGACAATTTACAATTTACAATGATAGCATTATATTACTGTTATTGTTAATATCCTCTCATTCCAAAAGGATTATAATTCGTTTCGTGTTTTGCTGGGTGGGACAAGCCCAATGCAACTGCAGCTCCTATACTCTAGTATATAATTATTATAAAAAGTGGCGATGATGAGCGAATAAAATAGCAAATGGAAATAAAAAATGATTTAACAATAGACTGAGTGAGTAATTCAGGCAACATGGAGTGCAAATGAAAAGTGACGACTAAATACACTTTTCCTGACCATGTGGACCTCCAACGTTAAAACATGAGTTTGCTCAGCAGTAGTTACTAATCCCCCTTTAAGCAAATCACTCATGTGACCTTATAATACATTATTGCATCTTTTGAAGCTGTTTACAGGGCCATGTGCTCACATAAAGGAATGAATAGGATTTTGATTGAGTTCCTCAATCCACAAATACCTTTGAATGATGATGATGACTTTACTCGGCTTATCTTTACATGAGATGAGATGACCGATCTCACTAAGCCGTCAAATAGGCTAGGAACAAACGAACCGATCCAATAAATTCCTCATTGTGTATATTTACTTATAATTAAGGTCATCTCTTGTCGTGTGAGGCAGATGTCCTTCTAGCATTGGCTGATACCATTTTAGTCCCAAAACAAAAGAGATGTGAGTCTAAGATTGTTAATCCCAACTCTTAAAATATCGAAGGCCGAGATAGTGCACCAACACTTGATTCAAAATCTTTGTCTAATCTGTCGCCAGTCCACGATGTTCACATCAATAAATTATCGTTTTTACGCTGAGGCGTATGAGGAATTCAAGGAAGTTCCTCCAAACAATTTCGTAGAGACTCTTCATTCTATCCAAGTGTTAATATTGCGTCAAAGCAAATTCATGCAGGGTTGTAATAAATAACAAAATGAAAGGTCAAGACGCATGCCGACCGACTCTATAGCTAATGGTCACTTGTCGCACGCATTAGGTTTTCTCTTTCATTTACTATAACTTTATGGTATTAATTGGCAGCAAATTTTGCGTGAACAATGGTTCTTTGAGCACAACATGCTGAATTAAGTTTTTTTTATTTGAGCTAAGAATTGTATTTGATTAATAAAACATCTTTTTGCTTATCGTAGTAATTATGACGTAATTTTAGAATGTAATCTGTCCTATTTAAACATTTCTTTGAGGCACGCGACCTTTAAGCTAAGCCCGTGCTTTAGAGAATGTGGCAAAAAATAGATAGAGGAATGCAGAATTCTATCTAGAGACCCATCAGATATTTTTCATTGTAAACATTTACTCAAAGTGACTGTAGTAAAAAAAAAGACAGATTAATCATAATTATCATAGAAAGTGACATCATTTAGTCAACAAAGTAACAGTCAGTTTTAAATTGTTCATGAAACTTTGTATTGTGTGACTTTGGAGGACATTTGGACAAATTACTTGATCATTAATACAAGTGACTTTTTGGATTTACTTTTTTTCTCGTTATTTTAGAAAATTGAGGACAGTTTAATACTTGTAGAATTTTAATAAAAATAATATCGATGCCACTAAACACACTACACTGACAGAATAGAATGAAACCCTAGTGTGCCTTTAATTCTGAGGTTAAAATTGCTCAGTGAACCTTAAAATGAAGTAAAAGAAATCCCTTGGGTGCATGTATTATAGACAACGGGCCTTTCTTATTCTTTGAGTACTTCTAACCAGTACAAGTCGAAGTTGAACTGTCCTCAACTCTGAACAATGCAATTGTTACTACCTTTGAGTTTCGGTTATACAAGACAAGTCATCTTTTTGTAAAAGTTGACAAGAGGACGACACATTAAAGCCACATATATTCTATTTTCAGACTAATTCGAAACAACTTGATTCTATTTTAACTGCTCGCCTTTCCTCATATTGAAAACCATTCCGACATTTGACATTCAAGTGGTTACATTCGAATTTAAACCATTTTTTCCTAAATCACCGTTATGTTTATTATTATCTATCTTGTTTTGTTATTGACATTCACTGTTAAACCCTTTATTAGTTTCATTTTTATTTTACTTTCTAGACTACACCTAGGTAAAACATCTTATATTTCGCGTTTAGAATGCACATTCTTTGACTTACTAAATATAGAAAATATTTACTTAAGAACAGTCATAAAATTTTGACTCGCAGACGATCATAAAATTTGTAATTTCCAAGTTGCACAATTCGCAACCCGCCGATCGTTTCGCGAGGTGTAAACTTTTGTGTAAACAAGGTGCTCACAGTATTAATTACGACACTTGTCAAAAAGTAAAATTTTGTGTCATCGGACTCAATAGTGCCGCCCGTTCAAATGCATCTACTCAGTCGTAGTAAAAAAAAATGATTTATGAATATATTAGTAATGAACGTGCTTGCGTGTTGTTTCTACTTGATTGGTTATTATTTCCAATGAAAGATGAATTCGTCACCCTGATCCTAATGGGTATTTTGGCATCGGTATTTCGCTTTGCGTGGGTTGATTGGATAAATCACCCTTGGCCTTTCCTTTTTATCTTTAAAATTAAAGGAGTAGTAGAAGGGCGAAAAAAATATTACTTAAACTCACGAATTCGACTCGCTTCCTGCAAATGTATTATGCAAATGCAAATATATACTTTCAGCCCATTAAACTTTATGTACATCTTCCTGTTGTGCCAAATTGCTATTATCCTAATCATTTATAACAATTCCAAGGAATAATCCCTAATTTAATAAGTTTCTGTATTTGTTCCAATATTTATTTCATCTCAATGTGATATCCAGATCCTTTGTACATTAATAGTCAGCCCTGAAAAGACTGACCAAATAAAAATGCATTATTCGTCCACGGATTTAATGAAATGGGTACACCAAAATTTTGCGACTTTGAAGAATTAATCTCGCTGCAAATCTTAACACTCTCTGCACAGAAATCCCGTTCGTAGTGAGATTTCCCTTCTTCGAGAAACCAAAACCAGGAATTAAGATTACAACGTAAAGAAGGTGGAAATCAAAAGTTACACACTGCTAAATGCTCTAAATAGTGGTACTTTATTAACGGGGTAACTCCTAAGGCCGTCACTAGGAACGTTGTGTAAATGTGAAGAATTGTTATGAAAATAAGATAAGGCGGGATGTTTACAACACGTTCGTCCGCGTGCCTGTCTGAGTTATGGGGGATGACCCTAATCATGTCTTGATCTTGACCTTTCAATCACCTTTTGCTCTCACTCACTTCACTGCCCTCCTCCACCGTAATTGTAGTGTTAGTCCTGTTTCTCCACTTCTCCTTTTCTCAAGTTCACCCTTTTATTTTCTAGCCACGCAATGCATTGCATTGTGGTTCACATAAATACTAGCCCATAAGGCACACACGAATGAATCATGAGGAAATAAGCCAAAACTCTATTTGAATCTAATTTGTAATCAGTAAGACAAATTAACTCTTCATTTAAAGTCATTTGAAACAATCGATCCCTTTGAAGTATAGGCTAGACAGCCATGGGGTTCAATGTACGGCACAATCTTCAAATAATTTAATTGTCAGGAGTTCATATGAGATTATCAATGCGTGGAATTCCATTGTGATATTTTGACAATTCCTTTCCCACACAATCAAATAAGCTTTTAAAATTTTGCTACTCCAGTAGTAATTAAGTTGCCAAAATATCTTAAATTCGTTCGATTTAATAGCAAAAACCAAGTCCAAGTCATTTATAATGACTTTTCCAAGCTAAAAAGTATGATTATAGCAGAGTCTTACGGAACAGTCCTGGAAAAGTGGTGTGTATTTGTACAATTTCCCCATCAATACCAGTACAAGTTGAGATTGAAAGGATGAAGGTTTAATTACTGCAATTCGGCAGGTGTGATTTTTTCTTCGCGTTAGTTCACCTTTCACTTCAACCCGATATTCGGAAGGTCAGAACAATTTAAAAAAGGAAACAAAACTGACAGGCTTCAAAAGTCACGTCCATTTACATCTCTAGCACTAGCGTCAAGCCTGAACTATCCGTTGTGTCCGTCTGTTCTATGCATGATTAGCGGTTTTAAAATTTCAATATTGTTATCTTGATGTCTTGGGAAACACAGAGTAGTGGAGCGTTTGTACTCATTAAATGCTAATACGTCCAATAATGACGTCTCATTGTTTTCTAATAGCCATCCCTGTCAATTTATTCATGAAATAATAATAACAGTGAAGGGGATGATAATGCGGAAGTGGATCTTTCTTAAATCTCAAGTGGGAAGTGGAAGTGCATAGCAATGAGGGTTCCATTCCATTTCATTCAAACAGGAACGTGTTTTTTCCAAAATGACATGAATGAGTAATGCTTAAGAACCGTAGTATGCAATGCACTACCTTTCCTGTCTGCTGGAACAACGGTAAATGTTCCTTAAAAAAAGAATAGGGAAAGGGGAAATGGATGGACCCTACGGTGAGCTGGACTCACACAACACGTTCCTTCCCTTCCCTACATGCATTGACATTGACAAAGGTTAAGGGCACTTCACTCTCACACCTTACAGTAATTACATCAGGGTGAGTCCACATGTAAAGCTGCTACCGAGATTCCTCGATTTTTCTCACATTCTACTCGCGAAAATTTCCTACGGCTTGGCATATTTATAAAAAGAACTAAAACTAATTAAATTGAAAACTAAAGTTATGTTTTTCGGAAAGTACAACGAGTCATGTTTAGGGAAAGGTTAAGTTTTAAGGGCCACCCTGTACATTTGTAGTACCCTTCACAACCTCGAGCGGCCCAAGCATGACGTGTCATCCATATCCATTATATTATTACTTCTAAAGGCAGCAGCCAAGGGTCAATTACCTTTGAAATGGATTTTTACGGTGGAGTTCAGGGAAGCATGGCTTTGGTGCCAAGTGCATCTGAAGGGGTTGATGAAACAATGGAGTGCAATGTTAATTAATCTGACTGGAGTCCTCACCTGTTGTGTTTTGTTATTTCAAACACCACCAACCACAATTCCATCATCTCACATTACAGTCTACGTTGCATTCCTAAGAGACACCACAGGTAGACTAGACTGTGAATTGTAATGTGCATGTTAATTTAAATCTTCAAGAAAGACAACGCAGAAAATTCCTACTACTAAGGAGTTTAAACTTGTAGTAAGTAGTCAGTTCAAGGAGTTTTTGGCTCGCTTAACTCTTGATGTTTGTTTAATAAAAAAACAAGTGCTTCTTACATTGCATATTTATAAGTGCATTACCCCACAAAACAGTATGACATTAGAATTCTGAGCCCAGAAGAATGAATTTTGGGTAAACAAACACTGCAGATGTGTGTTAAAATGCATTGATCAAAGTTTACGTTGCTTTCTTTTCAAAGATTCTTAATTTAAAACAAATACAGGCTACATGGACGGCCTTGAATCAGGTTGGATTTATCTATTTTTAAGCGATTCTCGGAACAATTGATGTCATATTAGACTAAAAGCTATTATGACATTTTACGACAGCCATGCTCATTGTTAAGCTTATATAAGCAAACAATTTACCTAAATTTCTATTTTTGGACAAACGAACAAACGAAATTCCCTATGATTTGCCTGACGATCCTGGAGGAAACGTGCAACCAAAATAAAAATACAACGAGCTGGACAAAAACTAGCATTTGCAATGTTCTATTCCATACAAAGGTGTAATCAAACTCAACGAATGCGAATAAGTTAAAAACCGGTCTCTGTGCATTGATTATTATGTATTCAAGCTGGCTACCTTAGCTGCCTGCCGCGTAACATTTAAGCTCCTCACACACAAACACACTTAATCACCCATAGCCAATCCTCTAAATTAAATGAAGAAGATGCTCGTCGGTTTGAAATCCTTTCAGCCTGCCGCGTAACATTTAAGCTCCTCACACACAAACACACTTAATCACCCATAGCCAATCCTCTAAATTAAATGAAGAAGATGCACGTCGGTTTGAAATCCTTTCCTTCTACGCTGTTGTTGTCGTGGAATGAAAAATTCAAATTATTTGGTCAAGGTTGAAATGTGCAAAATTTTTGTAGAAGATCAACCTACAAATTGCGTGTAAAGTATAATCATACACGCCGCCAGTATTATTGTTCAAATCATCATCTCCCGGAAACATACAACAAACTCGCAGCATTGATTTTGTATAATTACTCCTGCATAGTAATGCAAAACTTTGTTGACCGCCAACGTGAGAAAAAAATACAAGTGATTAATTTGTTTGTAATTTATGACAAGCTGGTGAAAAACTTGTGCCTTGAATGAGCACTACGTTCACGCTTAGGCTACGCACGACACAACGACAACGGCACACCTGTGCTGTGTTTTTGTTTACACTCGTTTATTATTGCCATTGACCAAATTGCTATGTATCATTGATTTCTGAGTTTTTATATTCATTTGTCATTTCTTAGGGTCTGAGATGGCTCACTAGTATCAGTAATACTACTACTCCTTGTACGACTTGAGAAATGAGACCAATGATAAAAATCTGAATTGTGTAATAACTTGTGTTTTTATCCGCCAATTCCCAATTGCATTGCATGCAGATATGAAGGATTCTTGGATGGTAAGATGATGATTGGGTTGGACCCTGATTGTCCATTGGGATGAGCTATTGTCCTTGAAGTTCAGTTCATAAAAATCAATGTGTGATCATTGGATTGGAATAGAGATGATACATGAACAATACTAGTTTTTTTAATCCCTCGCACATTACTCTTCATTCTGCACTAGGCTTGGATTGGATGGAGCCTAGCCATGAAGTGTACGCTATGCAGAATATACGCGTAATATTAAGCTTAAACTAAACAACACATATTTCTGAGCATTTTTTCCGTCAGACTACCTCCATGGAGGATTAATTAGCTTGCAATTATTATTTCTGCTGCACTTGCAAGGTTAAGTCATTAAAATAGACATCAGGCATGCCTTAAATGAGGATGTGTAATTAATACTCCTTTCAGAGGAGATTTATGGCATATTCAGAAATGATTGAGACGAAGTATTGAAATTAAATTAGGATGCACACAATAATTCTGTATTAATTACTTGAAGAAAATAATAGTTCTAATGAAAGGGCAGATCGAGTGTGGAATGACAATTAATTGGGGTATCTTGAGACACCCAAAATAGATTTCAAAAGTCTGCAAATAATTTTGCTTACCTTTCGTGGAAGCATCCGTTTTGAATGACTATACATATTTCAGCCGGTTTTGCAAAAATCACACTCGGATAAAAAAAATCCAGTTGACTTGAGACAGGGACTTCGCCTGAACTAATTTACGCCCTTATTTCTTGCATAGGTTTAAGTAGAATTCATCAGTTGTCACATTTCACAATTTTTTATAGTTATTTGAAAACTTATATGTTCTATAAAAATATTGATGATTTATGACTGATCCTGCGGCCTAAGTTATTTAATGCTATTACCCCTCAATAACACGAGCACATATTTGTTTTTGCTGAGATCACATTATGTTCTGTATGAATGGCCAATGGACTTGTGTACTTTTGATTTTATCATAAACAATGGGTTGTTGAAGGGTGAACTTGTCGTGCGGCTTTAGATACGACGAAGACACCCGCTTGTTCTTGACTGCCGAAGAAGCGAGAATCCTTTTGATGATGAACTCTTGGATCCATGTGGCAGACAAACACACCTGGATGGATGAGGAGTTTTCAAGACGATCCACAGCAAAGCCTAGGTACAACAGGTAGGCAGGCGAGGAAAGCATGTGGAGTTGTGGAGGTATTAACCACCAGTAATAATAAAGAAACCTGAGGTTTTTACAGCCTGGAGGCTTCCACTAACTCAAACATGCATCAAAGAAAATGTATGATTTGCCTATTTGCGAATCTTGAAATCATTTGCTATACACATTGGGATGAATGTTCCCCACGCTGGCAAATTCGTCTGTACTTCCAACAAGTAAACAGGTTCATCTCAGACTTATGATTTTTTTCTCCTTATTTACAAGCTCATTCAAAATTCACATTTCAATAATATTTTAGTTTTATTACAAATAATCTGTTTTAAAATACCAATTCCAGTCCACAGATCCAACATGTATTCTAACAAGAGTCAATTCTAATAAAGAAATGAGACCAAATGAGATAAAGAAATTAACTAATACTAAATGCGTGGCTAAAATTAAAATCATAGTTCAGTTGGTTAAACAGTAGCCCATTATTTCACCGGAAATGTTTAATTATGCAGTAAGAGTTATTTAGTCAGGAGAATGTCAAAATCCCAGCGACCTGCGAAGTATGATTTTTAAACATACAATTTATAAGGAAACGAGTAATTTTTAACAATGTTCTCGGAAATAATGAACTTGAATAATCCGAGCAGTTTTCTCACACTGAAGTGAAAACATTGACGAGTGTTGTAAACAATGCATTACATCTCGTAACATTAAGTAGTATGACCTTCTACGAATATGTATCTGATAAATGAGAATAAGTAAACCAAGTCATTCATTAGCCGGGAAGTGCCATAATTGTCCGCCTTTTCCATTTTATCAGGAAAGGAGGAAATGAGCAACGAAAGGAATGAATTCAGCTAACCGGGTTACATATGATGATGGCAACAACTTCCTCATTCTTTCTTTCAGCAAAGCATCGGAATGCACGTGCCATATTACTTACTATGCGTTCTTAATTTTTTTACCTTATTAACATCAATATTACTGCCATAGAGGTTTCATGATTTATCTTGCGAATATTTTCATTTTCCTCAGGCTTGTAAAAATTGTAAGGATTCCAGAATTTGTTTGTGACTGGCCAAAATCATGCTAAAGTCGAGCATAAATGAGATTTGAGTGTTTTGCTCACGGTTTCGTCAGCCAAATTGACTCAAGATTTTTTAATTACAGCCTACAGACCCTTCATTCCAACTGACATATGTTAGTACCCGTTCCTAAGTTCAACCTCTAATGGGTAATCCCAAAACCTTCATTATGCAATTCTTGGAACGCCTAAAGGAAATAACATAAACTTTATGCATGGTTTGTGGGTGGGGGGCTTGGACTCTTTTGAAAAGGTCACGGTTAAGGTTTAGGAAACAATGCAATGACAAATAAAGAAATAAATGAATCCACTAGCAATTTATTTTTGTAGTACTATTTTATGTAATGAATTCTGTAATGGATATGATCCTCATAGTGTTTGCCTATCAACATGGTTCTTCCTCTAAACTTTTAATTATTCAATTTTACTTCAATTTCGATGCATCCAACTTACTTAAAAGAAAAGCAAATGAGTCAGATTTGATTCACTGACAACACGAACTTTATTTTGAAGGTTTATTTGTCCATATTTACTGAATTCGATCATCAGGAGAATCAGGAAATCAAAAATCTTAAGAGCCATCAATTGCAAAATCACCGTTGTTAACTATTTGCCTAATGAGATTCAATAAAAAGTGTATTCATTCAAGTTCCAACTAATTGGACTGTTCAAATCCTTACACAATAATCCTTGTGTTGTAAAAGTGCATGCATTTAGCTCGCTCACAGTCTGCATCTCCACGATTTTGAATTTCAATGTAAGGAGAGTCATACACTTTTTTGCTAGTGCACCTGAAATCCCTTCTCATTTCTCGGAAATCATCAAATAAAATTACATGATAGAATACAAAGTAATTGCTCAAAAGAATTCCAGACATGGACGACTGTAAAAACAAAATGTGGGTGGTTTGGAAAGTAATTTAAAGGAAAAATACACTGCTAATCTTTTCTCTAACTTTACAAGGGCCATTCAGAAGTCTTACCGGTTAGTTGTACATTGCCATCCATGGAATGAGTGTGCACTTTCATTACCTCTATAACAATAATATTAGTGAAATTGAGAAAATTAAAAGAACGAAACGGTTATGTCCGTCCAAAAAAACATGCGGTGTGACAGGAACTACTCATTCTGCACTCAATTTATTTATGTAAGTGGTTCCGACTTTGAGTAAAGCCAAACCATCTTTTCCTAATTACAGACACATTTATGAGACAGATAACATGAAAGACATGCCGTGGCGTGGATGCTGCAGTAGTCCGGTCACAGTACCGTGAGGATTTAATGGCGTAATGCAGGAGTGCACTAATGAAATGGACATGAACTTCAATTTAATATCCGAGTCAAGTCCACAAATGCGATTGTGTGGTTCGTTCGTTGGTCCAAGTGCATAGAAGTGCGACGAAATACCTTTCCCCTGAAACGGTACATAAGATTAATGTGCTATTAAGAAATTTAGCCTGGTATTACGGCTACAAAGGCAATTCTCTAACGTCAAATCCGTAAAACTTGACTCTGATTTATGATTCGCATAGTCAGGAAGAAAATGAAATGAGATGACAAGGCGAGTTGAATTTGCTAGGCAAAAATAATATGATGTGTGCTTCCTTGCTTGCGGATTAGATCTTGAGCAGGCATGGTGGCAAGAATTTATAACGGAATGCTACGTAAAAGATTTGTGAAATTGAATTATTATTCTAAGGAATTCATTTCATTTTCGTATCATCGTTACAACGTCCCGGAAGAATGAAGGTCAAAAGTTCACTCACGTGAGATATTGAAATCCAGACTAATGAAGGAAACAATAAGGATTTTCAATTTGCATATCTCAAAGACGGAATTTATGCATGAAATCTTGAATGGAAACCTATTTAAATAATTAGTTTTCAAATGTGTAACAAAACTCTTCGAGTATGACCACATTATTTCCCGCAAACTCTGTGGAGTTTTTTTTAATTTCTCAAACAGGAAAGTCTATGAAAATCTAGAAAAGTTTTAATTTTCCGGATTCCCTGAAGAATAGCTTGACAAGTTCAGTGAATACTTTTTGGAAATTATCGTGTAAATCAGTAACAAGAAGTTGAGAGATGGTCTGAATTTCTACTAGCCCCATAAATTTACCGAAACTGTTCATGATTATGAGAAATTAAAATGTATTTAGTCTGGAGAAATGTTCACATCAGTAGTGAAGTAACCTCGCATTACTGTTTGTTTTGTTGCTAAATCTCACTACGAGAGCTTTAAGTAACTTTACAAACGTATTCTGTGGCATCTATCGGCCCCTATTTTCATCTCCCATTCCTTTCACTGTTTGGCACAGTTTCTTAATCTTTCTACTCTTTGCTCACAGGTGCCGATTCTTTCTTAAGCACTTTCGGTTCTTTGAGCAGTTTTTCAGAATTTTAGAAATTTCCATTACGAATTTCTCCATCTTTATTCGTAATAACCAACCTTGAAAATTTTGAACAAAGAAAGAAGCTTGTAATACAGTAACTAATACTATTGCGAGTAATTCTAGTCATCCGAAGGAAAACTAAAGCCGATAAGCGAAGAAATGATATGGGACCAAAAAAATTAAATTTTTAATTACTTTACTAGAAAGGGGTAAACTTTAATATGTACTTGAAAATTCCCCATTCGAAGTAAAATACAGAGGTGAGACTGATCAATTGGAGTTTGAATATAAAGTCAGTCTAATGAGATTGCTATTGTTCCTTTTGCTGATGACAAAATTTCCCCCATTTTCCAAGGCAAAACTGCATTAAATTATTCAAGTCAGGTCGCAGACCTAAGTACTCGTTTACAAGCATTAGGTAATTTCCTCATCACGACTTTTACCTTGAAAATTGAAAACTTTGCTATAAGATTTAAATGTTAGCAGGTCTCAAGTCTGTTATTAAGGTATTGTGGTTCTTTAGGGAAAATCAATTGAGTTTGGATGTCCACTCCAGATTAATTTTTAGATGCTGAACTGAACGGTTAACTCGAAAAGTGTTGGTTGTGATGAGGAAACCTTTCATCACTAAATTGGAAACAAATGGTTAGAGCCCAACTTTTTTAAGCAGAAGGACGATTACCATGATGGGAAGATATATGAAGGGAGAATTCTCATTCTTGTTAACAACTTTTTAAATAAAGCCTAGATTGGGTACTTCCTTCCCATCTGAAACACATGGCGGGACATGACAGGATAGGATTGCAATGTGGATGTGCTCACTCCCAGTCTCTCTTTCTGTTCCAGATCCGAATCTTTAAATTAATTCGAGGAACCTGGAAGAATCTAAAAATAAAAGATGACATTCCCTCCGACATCCTAGTCCCAGGTTCTGTTCCACAAAAAATAATCGTCTGTAGATAAAATTATGTTCATCGTTGAAACGTAAAGATCCAGGACCGAGGTTGAGTTCTCCCAAACCGAAACTTTTTCTCAGGGTATGATTTGGCGGATAGAGGAGTAAAAGTCGGACTCGGAGTATATAAGTTGGTTGAGTACCATTGCACTATCTTATCTTATTCCATCCTGTCAAATAAATATATTTTGAGCGCCCAAAATTCTCCTTCAACGCAACGAAATGATAAAGTAATATGGATAGAGTATGGAAGAAAATCTCCGGAAGTTTCTCAAAGTTGAACTTACTACTTTGGCTTGCCTGCTGCTCAAGACATGAATGATATTCCAGCTTTTGTTCTACTTACTACTTTGTCTTCTTTTGAACAGGATTATTATTAATGAGCTCAAAAATGTTCACATTTTTCAGCCTTACGTTCCGCATATTAGGGTATACGCACTCCTGGTTTAAGACTTAGAACCATCTTATCTTCGAAGAATTAAAGTCCAAAGAATTAAATTTTGCAATTACGATATAAGGTTATAATGCCTCCGTATTATCTCATTGGTATATATTACAGCTTGAAGTATTAATGCCGAAAAAAGTCAAGATAATTTAAAAAAAATTACAATCTGAGTGAAAGAGTTTATTTAATAGTGCCCAACTACAAAAAAATCACTGCAATTAGGGTGTTTATTCATCCTCCGAGTTATAAACACTGGCCAAATATTTTAGAAGCCTCATAAATTCGTGCAAATGAATATAATTGATGTCTGCAGAAATTGAGTAATAAATTCTGTATGATCACTGGTTTGACGCTTAACGTCCTAGAATTTCCGATCTCAACAGATACTAGGCATCCTCCTTTAAGAGTAATTTAATTTGGCAAATATTCTAGTCGACTAAGTATGCTCTGCTTGCGGAGAGATTGAGATTTAATGCACCTTTGGGTGTAGTTTAGTTAAAATTGTTTAGTTAGTCAACGCAAATTTTACGTATATTTTATCCTAGTAAAGAACAATTATCACCATCTCATTGCACTTAAGAAAACCTTTATGAAAAAAATTCTCCATATCCATTATATGGTTATATGCATCAAATGGACAACTAAAGCTAAATTGTCACCGAAGCATTCGTGCATTCGTGAATTCGTGCTAGACACAATAATTTGGAATATCATGATATAATAAAATTTTATTTCGATATGATATGATTTTATTATTTAGTTGAATGTGTTTTCAGTGGATTCGTGTGCAATATTATCAGAGATTTGGAGTCAAAGAAGCGTCTCAGATAGCATGACAATGAACTAGATTCGTTTCCTAATGTATTGTCAAAGGAAGAAACCAAATTTTGGTTTGGATAATAACGTCTAAGGTGTTTGGTAGACCAAAGGATACATCAAAAAATGCAAAGGTTTTGAAGGCGTCTGGGTAGCAGATGTTATTCAAGAATCCTGTGATCCATATGACCCGTTCTTAGCATGTGTTTCGCCAGCGATCCGGTTTTCTCCAATCTGCTCTCTTCCACCACCTTACACGTCGAACATGGGTTTGACAAAGTTGCCCATTTGAAGCAGTTTTATTTGCAACACACACTTACCCTTTTAAATAAAACATTTCACAAATTCGTTCTTAATGCAAAGTGCAGCACCTCGTGTTCCGCAACATGGCATTACTGATGGTTGAAAATTTTTGCACTTAAAAGAAGGAATATGTGAGGGCCCATATGAGACTAGGACCGTCTGATCGATTTGCCCCGAATATTGGTGCTTTAGTGTCTTCCCATTTGACTAATACAAAATCATGAACTTGTTTGTCTTCTAAGGACCTTTAAACGCTCCTGAAATTCGTGATTTTCTTGAAAACGAAAGCCTCTTCATGAAATAAAATTTGTAAAACAACTATTCCATGCTAAATTCGGTATAAATTTGCGAATATGTCTGAACTGAACTCAACAAGACCAACTTCAAATTTCACTTAACAATACAGTACGAAATCAATTTAAAATTCGTAATTTCACCATATTGTGAAATGTATTGTCAAAATTCGGGTTTGTATTGTGGCTACGTCCTGGCTTGGGTACATCTTAGGATAGCCCAAGCTAAGCCCTGATCAGAGAAAGAGATGCAAGGGAGTTGATCCACATGCATGCGGTTGGTTCAAGCGTGGCCGTCTCCGCTCCTCCAGAAGAGTTTTCTCCTCCGAACCGGACGGACGGATTTTGGCCTTAGGTAGGAGCAGATAGCAGAAGTTTAGTGTAGTCAGAAACAGCAGAGGTAGTAAATATTTTTATACAGTCAAAGTCAGTAAAGTTTAGAAATTTAGTACACAGTCCTCTTAAATCATTTTAGAAAAATAAATAATTTCTCGGTACAAGAATACAGTTTTTGGTCAGATTGTGAACCCACCACAAAAGAATTCGAATAAAAATACGTGGTTCAGTTTTTTCAATAAAAAGACAAGAGCTTCTCAAATGACGACTCTTGTCTGAGACGGTGATAGAAACCAACGCGTCTGTGTGTGTGTTCTGTGTGGGAAAATCTAGACAAAAGACTTCCTACTCGGTGGAAACTTTCTCCAGGGTGTGAAAATCCCTCTGGCATAAAATGTCTATGGAGAGTCAATTGACGAGTTTGCAAAGCAAATTGGACACATTGATTGAGTTGTCTTCCTCCTTGAAAAAAGACGAAGAATCAGACGGGGAGCAATGGGTTTTGCCAAAGAGTGCTCAAGCAGAGATCCGGACTTTTGAACTATGGAAGAAAGTAATGGCAGAGTGCTTGGGTAAGTTGCGATTCCCTTCTCTGGCAAATTTGTTTCCCCAAAATCAAAATCCTAATTTTGAACCATTTTTTTGTCAAGGAACACTTTGCTACGTCTTCTTCGTTTGTGGAGTCTCAATCCCTTGGACAGGTCACTTCCCACCATTTCTCAGCGTGGCCTTTGCCTCAGCCTTAGCTTATGGGGCAATGACCCACAATGTTTTCTCAGGAGCTCATCTTAATCCAGCATTTACCCTTGCTCTCACTGCCATTCAAAAAGTATCCACTCTCAGATGTGTTCTCTTTGTAACTGCTCAAGCCGGTGGGGCCATTGCGGGAGCCGCGATTCTATTTGGGTAAGATCAACTTTCTCGCATTTTTTTAAATTCTAATTTTAAATCAGATTCATATTGTTGAGGGGCTAGTCAGAAATAATTTAAGTATCTAGTATAAAGATAAAAATAGGTAAACTTTTTAAAAACATTAGTCAAGGCCATGAAATAGGTCAAACATTTGAAAAAGTACAGTTGTTTAGAGTGTGGACAGATGATGCACAGCAGAACCGGCTGGTGTGCATATTGCAGTTCCCTTCTGTTCTGTGTCTCTAACCTCTGGCCCTGCCTTGCCTGGCTCAAAAGTTAAGGGCCCCGAACGAAACTTTTAAGAAGTTTCATATGTACAAAATTGTAGCCCGCATAGGAAGGCAAGGCAAGGAGCAGGATGAAGGAACACCTGCCACTTGCTACTCAAAAGACCGGGTGTTCAAACCAATTTCAGTGAAGGTATTTGTGTACACATCTGCCAACCAGACCTCGGGAGTCGGAGCATTACGCTTTTCTAGCTTCCCATCCCAACATACTAATCTCTGTTATTTGGGATCACATTTATTTATGCCATTTACTCCAAATAATGGAAAAAACTTATGATTCTTGGAAGCTAAATATATTATATATTTAAAAAATAAGTCACGATTCAAGTTTTAGGGTCTACTGCAATAAACGAAAGATATTTGGTCGGGTTTCTCCAGTTTTTTGTAAAACACGTTCCTGACTTGTCAAAAACGTGATGTGCGGATTTTTGCAAAATGTAGAAAAGTTCAGCATATGATGAACTGTAGAAACTACACATTAGTATGCGTATTGTCGTATCTTCTTTTATGACGGGGTTTGTAAAGATTTCCCACGGACCGGGTTTTAGAAAAATGTGTGCACAATGCGAATATTCCCACATATGGTGTCATCCTGTCTGTCTCAAAACAAAAGAACTAATGCAAAATCAGGCTTTCTTCTTCGAAACAATAATGTTTCATTTTCAGACAGACAACCTCAAACAAGCTACTTAGCGAGGGACGATTTCATGTATTTTCATAAAATCAAAAATTCCCATAAAACACATTAGTATGCGTATTGTCGTATCTTCTTTTATGACGGGGTTTTTAAAGATTTCCCACGGACCGGGTTTTAGAAAAAATGTGTGCACAATGCGAATATTCTCACATATGGTGTCATCCTGTCTGTCTCAAAACAAAAGAACTAATGCAAAATCAGGCTTTCTTCTTCGAAACAAAAATGTTTCATTTTCAGACAGACAACCTCAAACAAGCTACTTAGCGAGGGACGATTTCATGTATTTTCATAAAATCAAAAATTCCCATAAAAAGAAAGGCTTGGAGCTAAATTACCCTAGTCCTTGATTCGTTTTCCCATAATGATAATTAGCTAACTGAGTACCAAAGATAAGGGCGGGCATACTTGCTGCTTGCAGCTACTCATCCAAACTCAATCTAGACATCCAACAAAACTCGTCACATTAAAAGCAGTTGTAAAGTTTAATGAAAATGAATAAAAGTATGCATGTATGTTGACTACCTCCTCTAAAGTATGCTCTAAACGTGTTATGAACCTTAAGAATACAAACCTTAGAATTCTGGAGTCACGTCCCGCACCACACCACACTAACGAGTTTCTTATTTTCAAATCATTATTAACATCTGGAGTATGTCAATTCCATCTGCTTTGCTTTGGTTTTGCTAAGAAACACTGTTTTCATAATGCCTAATTTTTCTCCATAAGAGCAGATTTAATATTTGATGTTAAGAATGAAGAACCGGTTGAAATTTTCATAAAACGCGGTAACCAAGTTTCGTTTCCTAGACTAGTATCGTCTAGTAGTTTCATAAATTATTTTTGAGCGTCTGAATTGCCTAATAATGCGGTATGACGGATGCCGTCTACATTACATCCTAATCTGATCCCAAGAAGATAAGTCTCCTCATTTCGGCTGCCACTTGACAGAAGGAACAATTTAACCTCCAGCCTTGCATAATAACTT